>VWZE01011295.1:11658-101821 GCA_013396675.1 Eubucco bourcierii
TTGAATGCCATCCCCTTGGACTCTGCCCATCTGTCCAGGTGGTTGAGGTCCCACTGCAGAGCCCTTCTGCCCTCCAACCCAGCAACATCAGCCCCCAGCTTGGTGTCAGCTGCAAATTTGCTGGTGACTGACTTGATGCCCTTGTCCAGATCATCGATGAAGATGTTAAAGAGGATGGGGCCCAGTACTGATCCCTGGGGGACACCACTAGTGACCAGCCTCCAGCCTTCATCTTCTTCATATTGATGTAATATGGGAAATTTATTCCTAAGTGGCGCAGGACTAGTTAACTCTGCAGTTGTGTTTTCATAAAAAAAGCAGTGCAGAGGTCAAAGCTTTAGCTGACTGAGAAGCCACCAAGCTGGTGACAGCTTTCCAAAATGAAATGCTGAATTTTCTCTTAGAAACGGACTCTATTCAAAGGAGGGAGAAAAAACCAAAACCAAACAAACCCAAACCGAAACATGTCCAAACTCTTATTGTATGACCTCATAAAGGGGATTTGTTAAAAAAAAAAATCAATGAATGTTATGCAGCCCACATAATTCAATTTGAGGAAATTTGAACTAGATTGTATCTTGGCAATAAGACCTTGTAGGTCACTTTAAACTCAATTTTTATCTGTACAAATAATGAACTCTGGAAGGTTAAGAGATTAGCACTTCAGTGTACGTTTTAGTGCAATCAAAGTTTTCCTGAGAGGCAGCTATTGTACTGAATAGTCAAAATCTTGTCAGGATTATCATACAGACAAGAAAACCCCCATGAATTAATATCTACCCATTTCCTCTGGCAGGATGAAACAAGGCACAGGCAAGGTATTGAAAGAAATGCAGGCAGTCTTTTCCATTAATGAAAAACTTTCCCCAAAGTGGCTGAAGGAACACTAAAAATGAAGAAAGGAACCAATTCCCTAACACATATAAATCTGTAAGACGTATAAATCTGTAAGAATTTTTTTTTTCAATAAATACCTTATTTTCCACATGTAATTCTTGACTCTTCATTCTTTTCAGTCAAGAATGACTGCTGCTTTCTGTTGGATTTTATTCTTTCTACCAAAGCCATCACCCAACTTTCACTCTGTTTTTGCTGCAGGTTTTGGTGACCAGCTTCTGCTGGCCTGCAGCCCCATGCACAGAAAGCAGGAGGGAAAGAGGATTAAGAGGCAGCCTGACCCATTGCTGTTCCAGCAGGCAGGCTCCACATAGATCTGTGTCATCTGTCAGACTGGTATCTCATGCACAATTTGGTAATGCTGAAATGCCATCAGTTCCCCAGGCAGTCTGGTCCCTGGCTTCACTTCTCAGCACTAAAAAGATGTATATTTTTTTTTTCCTTCTAGCCCAGGAAATGAATAGAATCACAGAATGATTTGAGCTAGAAGGGACCTTAAAGATCATCTAATTCGCACTTCCCTGCTGTGGGCAGGGATGACACCCACCAGACCAAGTTGATCCAGGCCCCATCCAACCTGGCCTTCAATACCTCCAGGTAGGGGGCATCTGTGACCTCCCTGGGCAATCCTATTACATTTTGTATACATCCCCAAGGATGGAGAGAATTGAGCATCTTCTCATTGTAGCAGTCCTTTATCTACCGACAGGTCCCTTCTCACTGTAGCAGTCCTTTATCTACTGACAGGTAGTCTGTACTGGACTATTTACTTTTTCCAGCCCTTCTCAACGCTCTCCTGTCCCAGGAGACAGGAAAAGCTGCCTTGCAGGATACTGCCTCACCTCTGAGATTTCTTGTCTGTGGTGGAGACCCATGGGTACACGCAGAAGCCAGGCTGCAGCCCCAGCCACTGCAGAAGGACCACTAGTGTCTCATCAGAGTGGGGGCCAGGGTGTCCTGGTTGTGTGCTCCATGTGAGCTGGGCAGTGCTGCAGCTCACAGCTCTGATCCCAGAGAAAGCTGCTGTCTGTCACTGTGGCAAAGTAGCATCATCAATACTCCTGCCTACCAGGGATGGCTGAAAGCCTCACCAGCCTTGCTGGACTTCGTGAGCATCACAGTCCTGTGACTTAAGCTCAAATCAATGAGAGTTGAGATCCAAGAGCCTATTACAGGCATAAAACACTGCGTGTGTACTAGTTTGATGTGGCATTTGAGAACAGTAAGCTGCTCCAGAGCTGGCATGCTGTATGTGGAATATCTACAGGAACCTGGGGAGGAGGATGGCTCTATTTCTGCAGCAATGCTGAAGAGAAACACCAAAAAGCATTCCAAAGAAGTGGTACAACTCCTGTGTTATGGAAACCACCAAAGCCTGCATTTACTACAGGTGCTGGGTCAGACTGGATTAAAGCTCTTTTACTATAGACAAGAGATGAAGGCTTGTCTGTATGTCATGTTTGGAAATCAGTCTCACACCTGTTTCTGGAGGATCTGTTCTCCTACTGCCTGACACACATGACCTGCTTACATTCTCTATATGATGAATGGGTAACTTTGGTCATCCAGAAAAAGAGTAATTAAAAACAATATGAGGCAAACTAGACAGAGAAAAGTGAATATTAAAGACTCTGTCTAGGCCAGGTGCTTGAAGATACCACTGAAAATATCTTCAAGTCAACAAAAAATAAATTACCACCGGGACAGATTACTAAATATTTAAAGCTTCTGACAATAAGAGCTGCTAATAAGGAAATGGTGTAAAGTGGAAGACAACAGCAGTAACAGTAATTGTACAGCAGAATGATTAACAAGCACGCAGATATAATGACTCCAGTGTATTTTATGAGAGGTATTTAAAAAAAAAAGAAAAAGAAAAAAGAGAAGAAAAAAAAGAGTGAGAAGGAGCAGGGGAGATAGAAAAACCAATTCTATTTAAACTGAGTTCCTACCATTAAGTGATAACTCAATCATGAGTAACTGCAAAAATCACTGCAGCTCCCCATGTTTTGGTGACAGTGGCTATTCCACCAGAGGCTGAAGAATGTCTCAGTTTTTCAACATCTGCAGGGACTCTGCAGAGTAAGCTGTGAGAGTTGTGCCCCAAAAGGGCGATGCTTGGCTGGAAGAACAGCCACCACAACCAAAATAAAGAATCTGACTTTGGAGAAATGTCCTTCTTTTCATAGCAACAAAGCTAATTTCAGATCAGTGGCACTTAACAGGCTCCTCAACTCTTAACCACTTACATTTCCTCTATTTCCTCTTCCTTTACGCTCTTCCTCTCCTGGATAGGTTTCTCAGCTGTCAGCTTCTCTCAGTGATGCTAGCCAAGAAAAGGTTTTTGTTGGACAGCTGCCTTGTCCTTTCCAATCTGTAGAAGACAGGGAGTAGAAGGGAAGAACAGGAAGATGATGTGTGGGAAAACAACTTCCCTGAGCAAGCTGTTCCAGTGCCTCACTGCCCTCACTGTAAAGAATTTCACAGTATCACAGTATCACCAAGGTTGGAAGAGACCTCAAAGATCATCAAGTCCAACCCATCACCACAGACCTCAAGACTAGACCATGGCACCAAGTGCCACGTCCAAACCCGCCTTGAACACCTCCAGGGATGGTGACTCCACCACCTCCCTGGGCAGCCCATTCCAGTAGCCAATGACTCTCTCAGGGAAGAACTTTCTCCTCACCTCCAGCCTAAACTTCCCCTGGTGTAGCTTTCTTCCTAATAATATCCACTTTAAATCTATCTTCCTCAAGCTCAAGATGTTAAAATGTTTCTGAGAGCAGAAGGTTGGATTGGACTAGGCACACCAGATGCAAGGACTAAATAAACAGCAAGAATGTGGATCAGGTCACATGAAAAACCTGTTTGTTGAAATAAAATGTAATTTCTCCTTTTCTTTCTTTATAATTAATCTTGTTTATATTTTGAATAAATACATTTGATTTAAGAGTGTTTAGCATTGTGCATGTGCACCTCTGCTTTCTGTAGGTACACATTACACCCTTTACTATCGAAAAGTTGAAAAGTCAATTTTCAGAAGAAACACAGAATCATAGAATTGTTTCATTTGGAAAAGACTTCTAAGGTCATCAAGTCCAACCCTCAACCTAACAGCCCTGTGGCCACCAAACCATGTCCCAAAGTGCCCTGTCCACACATTTGTTGAACATCGCCAGGAATGGTGACTCCACCACCTCCCTGGGCAGCATATTCCAATACCTGACCACTCTTGCAGGAAAGACATCTTTCCTAATATCCAACCTAAACCTCCCCTGGCATTTTTATGTCAGCTGATAAATAACTAGTTTGAGGGACAGACATGTCATCATTCACGTCTTGAGGTCTTCCTTTTCTCAAAGTTACTTTTCTAGGTACCTATGTAGGGTTGCAACTTGATGTTTACATCAGGATCTGCTTTGAAAATGCACCTTGCAGACAGCCCAGTCAGAGAAGAACCCAATCTCAGGGAATTTTTGTTCAGAGAGTTCAAGAGCTATGAAGCAAAACTTTCCTCAGGTAATCTGGAGTGAAGCCTCCAGGTCATTTACAACTAAAAAATTTAGAGGCGTAAAATAATTGCTCAGACTTTGGAAACTGCTTACTGGGAACGACTTATTTTTTACAGCTCTCTGATGGACCCATAAGAAGTGATTTAACAGAAAATTGCCTTAACAACTGAAGCTGTTCTATCACAAATTTACAGCAGACTTCTTAAGCAAAAAGACACATTTCTTCATTTTGATGAAGTTGGAAGAGTATGTCCAGCGTTCATTTGAATTGAACAACAACAAAATACTTTGCATACAGTAATTAAAGAATCACACAGAATCACAAAATGCATTGGGTTGGAAGGGACTCTCAAAGGTCATCTTGTCCAACCCTCCCTGCAGTAAGCAGAGACACTTCCAACTAGATCAGACTGCCCAGGATGTCATCAAGCTTGATCTTGAATGTCTCCAGGGACAGACCTCAACCACATTGCTGGACAACCTGTTACAGTGTTTCACCACTCTCATTGTGAAGAACTTAATCCTTACCTCTAACCTAAATCTACCCTGGTCCAGTGTAAGTTAGGAAAGAATACTGTGGGTTTGAGAAACAAATTTGTAAACTTATCCATTTTTCTTGGAATTTTCTCTGTAGCTCCTGTTTATGGCTAACTTTTGCCTTAAGGTAAGCATTCATATCTCAGCTCTTGAGTCTGTTTTTAGTTTGCTCTTCCTATGCCTCAAGCTTGATGCATCAACTCCTTGCTGTGCACCTTAGTTCTGCGCTCAGTAGTCTTCAGCTGAAAGAGTTGGACCTCAGAGCTGTCTGCTTGGACAACAGGGAGGACATAACAAAGCTGGGTAGAGTTGTCCGTAGCATAACCACAAAGTTTCTCAGTGTGTAAGCAATGGTAGTTCATGCATCTCTAGTCCTGCTCTGTGCCTGAGAAACAGGACTGGAGCAGCTCTCCTATGAGGACAGGCTGAGACAGTTGGGGTTCTTCAACCTGGAGAAGAGAAGGCTTCGAAGGGACCTTATAGTAGCCTTCCAGTATCTGAAGGGGGCCTACAGGAAGGCTGGGGAGGGATTATTGACAAGGTCTTGCAGCGATAGGACAAGGGGCAATGGGTTTAAACTGGCAGAGGGAAGATTTAGACTGGATGTTAGGAGGAAGTTCTTTACAGTGAGGGTGGTGAGGCACTGGAACAGGTTGCCCAGGGAGGTTGTGGCTGCTCCCTCCCTGGAGGTGTTCAAGGCCAGGTTGGAGGAGACCTTGAGTAACCTGTACTAGTGGGAGGTGTCCCTGCCTATGCCAGGGGGTTGGAACTAGATGATCCTTGAGGTCCCTTCCAACCCTACCATTCTATGATTCTATGACTGAGCACTGAGGGAATCAACCTGCAGGATAATATTGGTACTGTGTGAACATATTCTGTTGTGGAGAAACCTACCTGCTCAGCTGAGTCGTGTAATTCTCAGCCACTGCTTTGGTGGTTATAACTTGACTGTAGTAATGTAGCCTCAGGGAAGTTTCCTGGAGAGTTGGGTGTTTCAGGTGCTGTGCATTATTTTGTTCTGAACATAAGCAGTTACACTTCAGAGTCAAGCACCTGGTGTTAAATAGTCTCTATCCAAAATCTCTACAAATTTTGTACACAGAAATGATTATTACTATTATTATTATTACTAGCACTAGCAACAACAACAACAACAATGATAATAAATCACAAGTTGATAGCTCTTTTTAATTTTTGTGAATTCAAGTGACAAATCAGTTAAACTTTCGACAAGCATCACAAATTCAGGTTATTTTGTGAAAATAAGTGTGTTGATCTTTATTTAAGGCTTAAGGGGGAAATTATATTGCATATGCACACATTATAGTTGTCGTGAGTTGAGCTGGCTCTGTTGGTGAGACTCAATACCATGCTGCTGTTGTGCCAGCTTTGAAATGAAAGTGCTGGCTGGAGCCATCATGGGGCTTGAAGTTCAGATTCTGACATGAGAGGCTTCCTGGTCTGGTTACTGCTTCTGGTTTCTGGGTTGGGGGTGTTGGTCTTTCCTGCTGTGCCAGGTGCTGCAGGTTTGGGTGGGGGTGGGGGGAAATTCTTGATCTCAACTCTTTATTGCAATCCAGAGTAGGGTTTTTGTGTTTCTTTTCCTCCTGTTCGTGTGTGGGGAGAGGGATTTGTGAGAGCAGGCTGTGTCAACCCAGGACAATATTATATATATGTTAATTTTCATAACATATCTGCTTTTTTTTTTAAAATTTTTAAAATTTTTTTTTTTTAAAGCCAGCACATAAATAGGGGCAAGGTCTGCACTGTGCTGAGAATGCTTATTCCAGGATATTCATAAACCACTAAGTAGCTGCATGACTTAATTACCTTTATGGTGTTTTTTCTCAAAAAATTAAGTTTCTAATTTGATCAATAGAGCAGAACATAATTGTATTACCACCTTCTCATCATACACACATGCTTTATTTCTGATGCTTTGTACAATATTGTCCTTCTCTTTATTCTGCCTGAAGCACTGCTCTGCAGCCTGACTGTAGTTTCAGTTGGATCACAAACAAAAATTCCTCCTCCAACCCTCAGCTTACATTTCATTTTCAGTGTGGTTATTATAATTTGGATCAATTTGCTGATCCACTTCACTCTGGGGCCCTATGGATAGTTACATCTACAAAAGCAGGGAAGAGGCACTAATGTGGGAACAAGCATAAGGCTGAGAGGAGAATAGCTGCTTGAACCTGTGGTGCTGCAGAAAGAAACTACTGTGGGGGCACAGCCTCAGTGAAACATTTATGAGGGACTATGTGGCTACACCAAGCACATATCTAAGTTTGGTGCAATTTTTGTCTCTGTCATAAACCACCAGTCATCAACCTTCTGTAGGGGTTAGTGAAAACAGAAGCTGCTATCTTTGTCATGGTATTTGCCTTACACCCTGCAGACAGCAAATAGCAGCTCAATCCTTTTAAACACTTTGGATTTTGAGAGCCAGAAGAATTGCTTTGTAAGTCATACAGTTCACAAATCTGACCCACAGCCTGCTAATGCAGCAGGCACACCACATGGGCTGCAAAGGCTCTCAAACTCAGACCCTGTTAGGGGCAGGTCAGCACCCAGGGAGCCACAGGGCTTGACCTGCCCGCACATCTACAGAGAGGAGACTCAGTAGCCAAGCAGTGGAGCTTCATGGCCAAAGGCCAGAGCCCTATTCCCCAGAACAGGGTGGGCACATGCTCAGCCCAACATAGAGCCCCCTGGCTCTGTGCTTGTGAAGGGCTGGTGCCAGAGATACCCTGCTGGCTACAGGGAGGTCCTTCCTTGAACCTCCCACCAAACATTGGGGACACGCAGCTTCTCAGGTTAGCACTCCTGAAAGAAAGCCCCACGGAGCCCCAGGTTCTGGCTTGTGCCCAGCTCATGGGCTGGCCTTCCTGACTGCAGCACAATGCTACCTCTTCAAGAGCCCAGGGAGTGATGTCAGCCCCAACAGCAGGGGGAAGTCACCCCAGCCAAAAGCAGCGCCTATGCAGCTCTGCGCCCTCCACTACAGCACTTTCTCAAACAGCAACAGAACGAGGGGACACAATCTTAGATTGTGCCAGAGGAGGTATAGGTTGGATATTAGGAGGAAGTTCTTCACAGAGAGAGTGATTTACCATTGGAATGGGCTGTCCAGGGAGATGGTGGAGTTGCCATCCCTGGAGGTGTTCAAGAAAAGACTGGATGAGGCACCAGTGCCATGATATAGTTGACTGGATAGGGCTAGGTGATAGGTTGGACTGGATGATCTTAGAGGTCACTTCCAACCTGGCTGATTCTATGATTCCATGCACCCACTCAAGGGCCAGGAAGGGTTCATTCCTGTTAGCTGCCTAAGGCATCCTCCCTGTCCCTGCTTACAGGGGCTTGGGCTGCTCCTGGGAACAGAAGCAGACAGAGGGGGATGGAGTGTTCCATGACTCCACATCAACCACTGGGCAACTGCTGACTGGAGCAGCCATCCCTACCCCAGAGCAGGAGAGCAGAGCCTCAGACCTGCCCCCTGGAGCTGCATGGAGACTGGAAGGGCCTCAACATGCCAAGGCCTTCACAGCTGGACAAGGGGCAAACACCATGAATCCAGGGGGTCACGCTGGCCAAGTTGCCAGCAATCAAGAATTCAGCAGGACCACAGAAAGGGCCCTCCTCTGCTTACAGGGGGCCTTGGGGTCCAGGGAGCTCCATCTTCCCTGTGTGTGTGGACATGGTTGCTCACAAGCCTCCTTACAGGTTTGATGCTCTCTCCAGACAGCCAAAGGAACAAGATGGCAAAAGGTTAATGACAGCAAAAGCAAAGACCCAGCCCTGCTTACAGCGAGGCCATCCAGTGCAAAGTCAGACTGGGGTGCTGGCAGAGAACAAAGGACAGCCCCAGTGACAGGAGTGCACCCTCAGCAAGTTTGCAGATGACACCAAGCTGTGTGGCACAGTCGACTTGCTAGAGGGCAGGGATGCCATCCAGAGGGACCTGGACAGGCTGGAGAGTTGGGCCCAGGCCAACCTGATGAAATTCAATAAGGCCAAGTGTAAGGTCCTGCACCTGGGTAGGCACAATCCCAAGCACAAATACAGGCTGGGTGGTGAATGGCTGGAGAGCAGCCCTGAGGAAAAGGACCTTGGAGTCTGGGTTGATGAAAAGCTCAACATGAGCCTGCAGTGTGCACATGCAGCCCAGACAGCCAACCGAGTCCTAGGCTGCATCAAGAGAAGCGTGGCCAGCAGAGCAAGGGAGGTGATTCTGCCCCTTTACTCTGCTCTCGTCAGACCCCACCTGGAGTACTGTGTGCAGTTCTGGAACCCTCAGCACAGGAAGGACATGGAAGTGTTGGAGCGGGTCCAGAGGAGGGCCACAAAGATGATCAGAGGGCTGGAGCAGCTCTCCTATGAGGACAGGCTGAGGGAGTTGGGGCTCTTCAGCCTGGAGAAGAGAAGGCTTCGAGGGGACCTGATAGTAGCCTTCCAGTATCTGAAGGGGGCCTACAGGAAGGCTGGGGAAGGATTATTTACAAGGTCCTGCAATGACAGGACAAGGGGCAATGGGCTTAAACTGGCAGAGGGGAGATTTAGACTAGATGTTAGGAGGAAGTTCTTTAAAGTAAGGGTGGTGAGGCACTGGAACAGGTTGCCCAGGGAGGTTGTGGATGCTCCCTCCCTGGATGTGTTCAAGGCCAGATTGGATGAGGCCTTGAGTAACCTGTACTAGTGGGAGGTGTCCCTGCCTATGGCAGGGGGTTGGAACTAGATGATCCTTGAGGTCCCTTCCAACCTTACCATTCTATGATTCTATGATTCTATGACAGGGAGGTCTCTTTGCCCAGAGGGCCACTCCTGTGCCCCCTTCTTCAGCCTGACAGTGCTCCTCTTCTTGTTCTCTCTTGGTTTGCTCTTCAGCACGATGCCTCTTCTTTCTTCTCTGCCTGCTGCTGCCAGGGAAGGAGAATACATCTAGGCCTCAGTACCACTATATCTTGAGAAAGCCTAACTCCAGAAGTATCACTCTCTTAAATCTTTGTTTTTTCTGTAACCATTATCCAATGCACTTTGTTTCATCTAAACCAAGCCAGACTTTCCCTCCAGAATGTCCCCTCCACTTCAGTTAGCTTTTCACTCCAAATTCTATGTTCACTCCACTCTATATTGCCTCTCCTTTTCCATCTAAAGTGTCACCTGTCCCCCTCTAAATATCTTCAGCTTTTCCCTCTACATTTTACCTCTTTGTAACTTACTATACCTTTTCCCTCCATATCACCTCCACTGCCCTAAATCACATCAGCTTTTCCCTTAAAAATAATTTCTCTCCACTATAGACGACCTCAGCTTTTTTCCTCAAATTTTTGTTCTCTTGTCTATTGATTATTTCAACTTTTTCTTTCATGGTGTCACCTGTCCCCAAGTCATCTGAGATTTGCCTTCCAAATGTGTTCATTCTGTGCCCTATATATCACTTTGCCTCTAAATCACCTTCTTTTCCCTGTGTCATCTCTGTATCCTAAAATTATGTCAGCTTTCCCCTACATCTTCATTCTGTCCCCTAAAGATTACCTGAGATTTTCCCTTCAAATGTTTCTCTCCTCAACCATCAACCCAGCATCACCATGGCCATTAAACCATGTCCCCAGGTGCCATGTCTACAAGCTTCTTAAACACCACCAGATGGTGACTCCATCACCTCCACAAGCAACCTGTTCCAATGCCTGACCACTCTTTCAGGGAAGATTTTCACTGGAACTAGGTAGGATGTTTGACCATTCTATACACGGCTTACTAGCAGCAAGTTACGTTTACTAATAAGACTCTTGTTTTCCTAAAAGTCAGTATAGACAGCTCAGCCAAAACACTGAGGTACAGTGCAAGACCAGACAAGAACCAAAATACTGATGGATATTTTATTTGGAAGTAAAGCAGCATGCTGCTGTGGACTATTTTGTTCCCTCTTTTGATACCCTATCTTGCTGTGTGAGCAGCTTCTTCAAAACTCAACCACTGGAAGCATTCCTGCCTCTCTCTGCAGTGTTTTGTATTGTACATTTACAGAGAAAGCAAGCTAGAAGGTACAGCTAGTGTTTCTGATCCCAATCAATATCTATATTTATTCTACACTCTGCATTTAGTATAACACTCTTTGTTAGTCCAAAATCTAGATCTTAGTGTTCACCTGAGAATGTGAAAGCTGGGGTGAGCACCCACTCAATGCTCACATGCTGCTAAAGGGAGATAGGTTAGCCACCTGAGAAATTTTAAATAAGAGAGGATGAAAACCTGCCCACTCAGAGCAAAGTTCTCCCTGAATTACACAATCAATAACAAAGAATTCAGTTTTTTCCTCTCTACATCCATTTACAGGTTAAGCCTAGCTGGGCCAGCGGTCTGGTCTATAAACCTGAACCCAGGTGTCCCTGGCCCCTCCTGGGAGGAGGACCCCCCAGGCCAAAGTTTATCCCACTCCCATTTCCTGTCCAGGACCTTATTTAAGAGGCAGATGAGTTTCCTGCTCTCTCTCTGGTTCCTGCCTTTGTCTTTGCAACATCTCCCAGCTTCCTGCCTTTGTCTTTGCAACATCTCCCTGCTGCTGCTGTTCCAGCTAACCACATGGCCAAACCAGCTACCTGCTGAATCCAAGTGCAATCCATCTCCATCCAGAGAATCCACTGCCATCCAGCTTAGTTTTGTATATGCACCTGTGTTTATTCCTTTCCCTTACATCTCTGTAATCTTCCTTTACCTTAAATAACTTTCATTTGTCACTTAACTTTTCTTTTTAACTTCCATATCACTGCAAGACTATTCTTTGGGTGTTTTTACCCCATTTACTCTTTTACCTAATTTAGGAAGGCATTCTAAATTTTGTTCCATTGGGTTTGTGGACTCCCTGAAGCCTAAATGACAACAATCATGCATTGGTTTCAGAGAGGTGCAGAGGACACACCATACCAATGTGGGATGATGGTTGCCAGCCAACAGCACATGCCCAGAGGGGACCAGCTATCACTGCAGATGTCACTGCTCTCTAGGTCAGTGGAAGATATGCCCACAGTTTTGGCACTGATGGCTTCTACTGCTAGTCTACAACAGAAAACAGGAATCGAATACAGACAAAGAGCAGTTTAATGCTGAAATACCTTTTTCAGGTATTTCAGATCACCAGAACAGATTTAAAGCTTCATGTTCTAGCAGCTGTTCTTAATAATTTGTCAATTACACTGCAACAAATGCAGCAGTAGAGCCTTTGTCTCCTTCCCACCAGATGACTATCACTTTGTGGTGCTTCTCCTTGTCAGTGTCAGATCGTAGCTCCCTCCTCCTCCTCCTCATCTTGTTTCGCTTTAAGCACACGATACAGCTCCCAGAGGCCTACTATTATTCTCTGTGCCTCCAACCCGACCTCGAAGGCTCCCTCTCAGACTGAAATGCACGTTTGTCTCTGGTGGCTCCCCCTCCCTTTTGCAGCGTGCTTCGATTGCCAGAGCAGCCAACTGGGGCAGTAAGTTAGAGAAAGGCGTTCCCATAGTAACTCATTTCCTCTACCCACTCATTAGATTAACACATTTCAGATCAAAGGTAGACATGAAAATACCTGAGAAATGATAGTCCTAGGCACTGCTTAAACGTGAACTAAGTCTGCCACGCTATCTCCAAAAGTGCTTCTTAGAATCAGAGCAGGTATCTACAGCTGCAATGCCCCTTCTGCTGTCCTGCCTGAACATTACCAGAAGCATCCTGCAGAGTTTCAGGTTGTTGGTAGTTTGCAGACATTGCTTAAGTACCACAACAAATAGGAACTCCCCACTACCAGATCAGAGCTGCAATCAGCCAGAGAAGATCACTCTCTGTGGTCAGTGCTTTTGGTGCACTTCACATATCTGATGGTTTGGGAGTTTTCCTGCCGCCCCCAGCCCCCTTTGTAAAATGACCCAGACTAGAACTCAGCCGGCTGGAAGTTAAGGACTGAAGCTCTATTTACAGCTCAGCACAATGTACAAGCAGAGATATACACTAGAGACAGGAATAGTTACAGAAATAGACAAGTTAAAGGGAATTCAGAAACACAACTCCCCTCCCAGAAATCAGAGACCCCAGGAGGGGCTCCCAACCACCCTTCCACCTTCTCCCCACCCCTGTACCTTACCCCAAGGCTTGCCTTACGCGCAAGGTGAATTTGGAGGATTGGCCAGGGAGGCTAGAAGAAAAGTGGTTAGTGAGGTTACTCAGCAGACAGGAGAAAGCCAGAAGCTAGACTGCATGAGACTCTGTGCCCCAGAGACACTGACTTATCTATGTTGAGGTCTTGAGTGAGCTGTACTAGTGGGAGGTGTCCCTGCCTATGGCAGGGGGTTGGAACTAGATGATCCTTGAAGTCCCTTCCAACCTTACCACTCTATGATTCTATGTTTTGAGTACTTGTTCTTAAACATCTCAGCAAGCCTATGAGTGAAGTAGACATCACCATTGTTTCCTTTTCACAGCCTATAGTATAATTTTCTCTATTAAAATATTCCAATTAGCCTCAAACCAGCACGACGTATGGGCAATGCTGTCAGCTTTGCTGCAGGAAAGCTCTGATTCTTCCCGTAGCAGGAAATATCTTATCAGTCTACTCTTTCCCAAATTCAATTTTGTTACAGTGCCAGTACTCCAGTGTGAGTTAACAGAAGTTCAAACCCAAGGGACAAATTCATGCACCAACACTTCGTGCTCAGACAATAAAAAAACCCCAAACCTTCAGGCTGCTCTTGCTCCACTATAGATTCATAGATTCACAAAATGGTTTGCGCTGGAAGGGTCCTTGAAGATCATGTAATTCCAACCATGGGCAGGGGACATGTCCCACTAGACCAGGTTGCTCATCCCACCCAGCCTTGAACATCTACAGGGAGAGGGTATCCACATCTCTCACCACCCTGGAACAGGTCGCATCATACAGAATCTGATGTGCAGAGGAAAGTGCCAGAGAAACCTTGAAACTTGTATGGACCCTTTACCACTAAAGGTTTCTAGTAACAGCTTTTGGGGAAAAATGCAGGGCATGGGGGCCAAAGATGAGAAACATTTCCCAGCTTTTGCCATGCTTTCCCTAGAGCTTTAGAAAAGTGTTTCATTTTCTCAAATGAAACTTTCCAGATGGAACATGAGCCATTTCTTTTGATTCCCTTTCTTGCCATTCATTTCTTCAAACTGATCTAATGGTTCCTGGAGGGCTTGACCACATCTGTACACATGCACATGCACACACACACACAAAAACCTTCAATGTACAGTGCTTGTAGAAGCTGTGGTTGGTACCATGGGTCCTGAACAGTCCCTCTAAATGCTGCTGCAATGCAAACAGCAACAGCAAGCTTGCTAAAGAGCCTGCTTCCAGCCCCCCAGATAAAGTCCATTTACACCTAACAATGTAATTCAGAGAGTGATTCTCCCTGGCATTTTCACATTGGTGTTCTCTGTCCGTTTCTCTCTGAGAAACAGGATTTTCCCACTGACAGCCTGCAATTTCACTGCTCTGTTAGAATCACTAGGAATTGGACTTTGTTCTTTTCAGTTTTTCTCTACACTTCTCAGTCTCAGAAATCTCATTTGTGAACTGTGCAGTCTTGGTGCCCTGGCTTGTCCCACCAACATCTTGCCTCTCCTTTCCTCAGCACGGCTTCTCACAAAAGCGCGATTTGCAGGTGGCAAAAAAATAATTCCCATCACAGAAAACTGCTCTAGAGTTCTGGCAAAAATTCCTACAAAATGTGTGATTTATATTAGGAACTTTGAAGAGCTGATGCTGTTTGTAATTTCTGGTGGCAAAGTCAGTGCAACCCTTTGTCTAGTGCAGTGGGGAAAGATGTTATACGTGTCCCAAGTAAGTTCTTCCACGTCAGGTACTGTAACAATCTCTTCTAATAACTTCACAATATTGGCTCACTTTAATTTTCCCTTCATTTTAATTTCCTCTTGTAGCATTGCCTAACTCTCCTGCCATTATCTCTTTCATTCCTGCAAAGAAAGATAGCACTGGGTTCTTGCAAACTAACTCACATAGAGTAACTCACAGTGCTGGACGGTGCGTGACTGGGTCTTTGTTTTTAGACTAGAGGCTCTCTGCTGTTTTCTGTCACTTGGGGAGACAGAAATTTGGTCCTAGATGAAAAAGACTTTGCCTGCTTTGTTGTGCTATCACCTTAGGATAGATCTTTAAAGTATAGATCTTTAAAGTATAGATGATTTTGGTCGTTAAAACAACTGTAGTTTTTTCCTGTCGTTTATGTTGTCTACACTTTGTGCCTCGGTAGAAACATGAGAGCAATACAGGCACCCCAACATGGTCGAGATGCCAGCCAGCAGGCAGTACATTTGGAGTGTCAAAATGCAGAGAGTAAAATAGTAACTGAACATAAAGAACAAACAATTTTTCTGTTGGCTTCTGCCTTTCAAGTACAGTACTCGGGACAAAATCACAGACTTTTGCACTGACGAAAGGAAGGTGAATTACAAAGCTGGCCATGGATTTCATAAACTACTGCTGCCTAGAAGCTGTAGACCACAAGAAAATACCTGCCAGACATGTCACTACCCAGGGAGGAATCATTCTCTGAGACTTACCTCCTTGCTTCCTTTCATTGGCAGAGGATAACTGGTTAAGTTGCCCTGTCTTTACTGGGACAAGCTGAATTCTCTGCTCTTCAAAGGCAGGTGGGCAGGCAGCCCCTGGCTGGTGTAGCCACATGGGGAATGAAGGGGCATTTCCAGCTCTCAGCTAAGTGATGCTCACTTGGGAACTGGTTATTGCCCTTCCCAGGGCACAGTAGAGGGCGGCACATCTTTGATCATCAGATACCAAGGTAACACTGACTGGCTTTTCTCTGTCAACTGGCATGCATTGCTTTCCTATTTGAAGGACTTGAAAGCAAGAGAAGAAAGATAATAATAATTTTCCCTGGAATCTGCAAGACCTTGTGCTTGTGAACTGCTTTTCTTGCCTGTTTTTGTGAAAGGAGGTGGCCAGCAGTTAAAAGTGAGGCAGCGCTTTGGGGAGAGTTTTGCAATTCTCTCTGTTTTGGCGTTTCAGAAGCTTCTGCTCAGTTAATTTTCCCCAAACAGCAGCTGAATGCCCTTACAAGTCTACTTCTGAATCAGACTCAGTGCCACCCATGTGTGTGAATAAGTGGTGCTGCCTCCTTTGCAGGTAGAAAATGACCTACCACTCAGAATTTCAAGGTTAACCAAGCTTTTCTGAGACTCTTTTTCTGCAGGAATGCTAAACTCCTCTGGTACGCAGTATGGTACAGGCTGAGGAGGAGAAGAACTTTCTCTGGTGTTTCTGGGCGGCCATTTGTGAGGTCCTGCACCTGGGTAGGCACAATCCCAAGCACAAATCCAGGCTGGGTGGTGAATGGCTGGAGAGCAGCCCTGAGGAAAAGGACCTTGGAGTCTGGGTTGATGAAAAGCTCAACATGAGCCTGCAGTGTGCACATGCAGCCCAGACAGCCGAGTCCTAGGCTGCATCAAGAGAAGCATGGCCAGCAGGGCAAGGGAGGTGGTTCTGCCCCTTTACTCTGCTCTTGTCAGACCCCACCTGGAGTACTGTGTGCAGTTCTGGAGCCCTCAGCACAGGAAGGACATGGAAGCGTTGGAGCAGGTCCAGAGGAGAGCCACAAAGATGCTCAGAGGGCTGGAGCAGCTCTGCTATGAGGACAGGCTGAGAGAGATGGGGTTCTTCAGCCTGGAGAAGAGAAGGCTTTGAGGGGACCTGATAGTAGCCTTCCAGTATGTGAAGGGGGCCTACAGGAAGGCTGGGGAAGGATTATTTACAAGGTCCTGCAACGACAAGACAAGGGGCAATGGGCTTAAACTGGCAGAGAGGAGATTTAGACTGGATGTTAGGAGGAAGTTCTTTGCAGTGACGGTGGTGAGGCACTGGAACAGGTTGCCCAGGGAGGTTGTGGATGCTCCCTCTCTGGAGGTGTTCAAGGCCAGATTGGATGAGGCCTTGAGTAACCTGTACTAGTGGGAGGTGTCCCTGCCTATGTGAGGGGGTTGGAACTAGATGATCCTTGAGGTCCCTTCCAACCTTACCGTTCTATGATTCTATGATTGTTCAGCCCTTGCTTGAAATGTTGATGTGAACTGGCACATCAGCCACAGAAGAACTCTATCATTGCTGCAAACACAGTCACCTTCCCATTTTAGGTGTCTCTTGCTCCTTGCCAGCCCCATCTTCTGCAACATGAACATGATTTCCCATCCTGCGAGACAAGCAATCTTGCAGCTGACAGGTGGGAATGGTGCTGCACTGTGCAGACTCTGCTTCCTAGACATGGTTTGTCCATGTGCAAAATGTTTATTTCAGTGTCTAGACTGTATCACCAACTTGCAGCTACCAGGGCTTTATCTCAGAGTGCTCTCGGTCTGTCATTGTACCTCACATTCAGCTACATACAGCTCCTAAGCAATAACCGGCAGATAGTGGTTTTTTAAGGGCATTTTTTTTTTCTAATAAAGAAAAATAAAAAGAAAAGAAAAGCAGACATTATCCCAGCTGCTCCCAGTAGTTAGACCTACTGTCTAATCTATCTGATTAGACATTGGAACAATCTCACAAGGCAGGAAATGGATTACCCTACATTGGACAGCTTTAAGACAGTTTGCCAATGTTCTGGGCCATCTCATTTCAACTATACTATCACCTAGAAAGATTCAACCTGGTGACACTTGAGGTCCCTTCCAACCTTAGACTAAAATATCATGGTCTGGTATGTGAAGCATCTGCTTACCTCCCAGAAACCATCCACAAAGCCAGTCAGAACACTGTGCAGAGCACAGCTCATCAGAGGTGCTGCCCAGCCACCTTTGCTGCTCTCTCTCTCTTGCTGGCAGCTTTCCCAGCAGCACTGCAGACACAGCACAATGGGGAGCAGAAGTCATTTAATAGCAGAGATGCACAGTGTCATACAAACTGCAGACAGCTGCCCTAACACCTCCTGACAAGGAAGCTCTGATTGGGCTTGACATCTACATGATATACAACTCTCCAACTTCCATGCAGGTCCTAGGGGAATCCTCTGGTGACCTGTTGCCCAGGAGAGACACATGGTAACATGCTAGGAATTAGCCAGCACTGCTGGGCCCCTGTTAATACAAACAGCAGCAACTTGTCAAGAGGAAGGCACAAAGAGACAGACCTTCATCACCCGAGAGTCAATAGTCTGAAACCCAGCAACAAGCACAGCACAATGACCTACACGGATTTACAGACTGCATCAAGTTGGAAGGGATCCTCAAAGGTCATTTTGTCCTACACTCCTGCAGCCAGAAGGGATACCTCCATATAGATGAAGCTACCCAGGGCCACATCAAGTCTGATCCTAAATGTCTCCAGGGATGTTGTCTCAACCACATCCCTGGGCAACCTGTTCCAGTGTTTCATCATGCTTATTGTAAAGAGCTTCCTCCTAATGTCCAGTCTAAATCTACCCTGCTCCAGTTTCAAACCATTGTCCCTCATCCTATCACTACAAGCCCTTTTAAACAGTGCCTCCCCAGCTGTTCTGTAAGTCCCCTTCAGACATTGAAATACATCTCTAAGGGCTCCACAGACCCTTCTCTTCTCTAGTTGAACAGGTCCAACTCTCCCAGTCTGTTCTTGTAGGAGAAGTGCTCCAGCCCTCTGATCATCTTTGTGAACCCTTCTGGACCTGCTTCAGCAGGTCCATGTCTCTCTTATGAGGGTCCCGTAGATGGACACAGCACTCCCAGTAAGGTTTCACCAGAGCAGAGCAGAGGGGCAGAATCACCTCTCTTCATCTGCTGGCATTGCTTCTTTTGATGCAGCCTAACATGTCATTGGTCTTCTGGGCTGGAAGTGTCCCCTGATGGCTCATGTCCAGCTTCATACATCACAGAGTGTTTTCTAGAAAGAGCTGGGATGTAACAACTGGCTCTGCCATGAGATTTCTGTTCAACCTGAGAGTTTGGCTCTTACAAGTTTCCTTGCTAAACCTCCTGTGCAACTGCTCCTGCTGCTTGATGCCCAAGGCCTGTCTTAGTGTGGGATAGCTGCACAGAGTACCATGGGACAGGTAGACATTAGGATCATGACCAGTGATGGCCTCAGAGGTGTGAAGTCATGCCACACAATAGGGCACTGAGAACAACCCTGGAAGGTACCCCTAGGTGTGTTCCCTACCCAGCAGAACGCATCCTGAGGTTTCCAAGTGTTCCTTGGTCACACAACTCAGCACACGACCACTCTTGTAAGAGAGAAGTCAAGTTCAACATGAGGGAGCTACCCTACAGATCACACTGAAAGACGCTGGTGATTTGTGAGAAGCAAGGTTGCAACAGAACAGGTGGCACTTATGAGACTAAATGCTTGGCTGGTAGAGTCATGGGAAAATAGCATCAGGGAGCTGTCAGCTTCCCTTGGGTGGTCCCTTGACTTTTATTTAAAGATCTGCTCCATATCTGGTCAGGCGATCACCAAAATAATTTGTATTTTTTCAACTTGAGCGTTACCTTGAAATATATTTAGATCTTAGGAGGAAGTTCTTCAGTACAAGGTTAGTGAGACTCTGTAATGGGTTTCCCAGAGAGGTTGTGGATGCCTCCTCCCCTGGGGTTGTTCAAGGTCAGGTTGGATGAGGTCTTGAGCAACTAAATCTAGGTGAGAGGCACCCCTGTCCATGGCAAGGGAGTCAGAGTAGACTGGTAGATTCACAGAATACCAGACTGGAAATGACCTGAAGGATCATCCAGTACAACCTTTCAGGATAAGAATGTAGTTTAAATGAGATGTCTCAGCACCATGTTGGGCTGGGCCTTGCAACTGTCTAATGTAGGAGAATTGGACTCCAGAAGAAAATATTTTCCCATGAGAACAGTTAGAGGTTGGAAACATCTCCCAAGGGAAGCAGTGGATTCCCCTACATTGGACAATTTGAACACTCAGATTGACAGGCTGCTCGGCCAACTCATCTCAACACCTAGAAAGGTTGGACCACGTGATCCTTGGGATCTCTTCCAACCTGGCATTTTATGGTTCAGTGATGTTCCTCACTAGAGAAGCAACTTGGATCAGTTCTCAAGTGGTCTCTTCCAGGTTAAACTCTTGAAAGAACCTGAGGTACTCACTGCAGTGAAGGCTGCCATGTAATAGAAGACAGAGAAAGCCTCATTCCACCACAGCTGCCTTTTCATGGCTGACATAATTCACTGGAGAGGCCCAGCTGCCACCCACCACTGCCTCTATGCAGCAATAAGCTTGTGTGGTCACCTTGGACTTCTGCTAGGGAACGGTGGGAAAGCTGACTATGAAAGGTCACGGAGTTGTCATTGCTCCAGCTCAACTCTTGCCCCATCTGCTTCCCTAGCATCTGCTCCTGTAGCAGTTCCTGACCCCCCTCAGTGAAGGAAATTGGTCTGCATGCTGTTGGTACCAAGAGGACAGTAACAGAAGAAGAACTGGCACTGCACCAAGTTTGTGAGTACAGCACAGGTCTGGTTGAACAAATCTGTTCTGCACAGGGCACAAGTCACCGGCAATAACGAAATTGTTGCCTACCTCCCCATGGAAGTGCCAAGCATGACTCTCACTTCTCTGGTTCCTGGACAGAGTAACAGTGATACATGACTAAGTTGGGAGGAACAGCAATCTCCTGTCACTTGAGACTAGAATTACATGTGGTTAGCTAAGCTTGAGATATTCTGATAAGGTCTGATAGCCCAAATACCTCAACAGATTCAAAGAGTGGTTTGTGTTGAAAGGGACCTTAAAGATGCCCAAAGTGTGTCTGTCAGGAAAAAGAGCATAAATGTAGGGATGTACATGAACAGCAACAGAGAGCAGGGTGGGGAACGTAGGGAAAAGAAATAAATTTATGGGGAGTGAAAATGAAGGAAACAGGGAAGAATCTGACACATAAAATTAAACAACTTGATTGCAGTCAGGAGTCAAATCCCACTTTTCAAAGGCAGGTGAACTTACAAATTCAGACATGGATTAAGTGTCAAGATCGCATGATGAGAATGAAAAGAAAGTGCAGAACAAAGCCAAGATCCCATGCTGCCACTCTGCTCACCAGAGCAAATATAATATCCTGACACTTGCTAGGGAACTCTGGTGAATGGCATCCTAGTAATGCCCTTGTAAAAGGAAACTCTAGTGAGTGGGATCCTAGTGATGCCCTTTTAAAGGGAAACTCTGGTGAGTGGCATTCGAGTAATGCCCTTGTAAAGCCAGGGGATCAACTGGGATATTCAGAGAAGCAGGCAGCAGCAGCAGAGTTGAAACATCTGAACAAACTTCTCTTTCTTACCAGAAGATGTGGATTTGCAATTTTCTAAACTGCCATTAAATAACTTAGTGTTTCCTTTCGATCCTGGAGCAGAAGTCTAGGCAAAGCTTTTAATTAGTGTCTCAATTATCATTTAAATATTTGCTCATCAAGTTCAATAATGATCAAGTGGCTGAATTTTGAGACAAGTGGTTGTGTCATCATTGATCTCCCAAGGGCTGACTTATTTGAAGGTTAGCAGTTCAAGCAGAGGGCTCCAAGAAAGCAGTTAATCAGTATAAATACTTTGGGCTGTAGACACTATCCCCGAGAGCAAGTGCTCAATTAATTTGATGTTAGTGGACTGGGATATATTTCACATGTTACAGCAACAGACTGGTCCTAAGCTGGAGTCACCAGCTTCTGAGAGGTCATGTTCCCCTAAAACATATTTTCCAATCAAGCAAATCACAACTGTACTGTACAAAATTAGCAAGTAATTCACTAAAACAACCTAAACTACAGCAATTGCTGAAAGGAAGAGATAAAATGGTGTGCAGCTGCACCTTCAAAGAAGTGTTCTAGCGGATAGAAATCTGCTTCTCAAAAGAAGCAATCTTAGATTTGCCTGATCTCCTTCCAGTCATCACAGATCAGCCTGTTTTGTGAAACATTTGTTTCTAATCACTGGAAGTAAAGGAGAAGACAGTAATGAAAAATCTCCAGGCTTATTGCGTGGTTTTTTTTGAACAAAGCTGCATCATCCCTGCTTCTATCTCTAGGCTGCCTGCAAAGTCTGGTACTTGCAGGGACATAAGAACTTTCCTCCAGCTTAGGCATTTGCAGGGGCTTTGGAGACTAAGGCAGCAGAGTTCAGATCTTGGATGTCACAAGCAAGATACATAAGGAATTCTTCCCACAATGTAGATGCATTATGTATAATACAGGCAAGTGCTAGAACAATGGCAACAAAAAGGTTGCATAGAATGGAAATCTGTAACCATTATTTGCCTTCTGTATCCCCCAATGGACATCTATATGTTAGTGATAATTGAATAAGCAAACATAAGCTTTCCTGAACATTTTTCCTTGTGAAGAGGGCCAGAGGGGACCAAAACCACCTTCAGTCAGACCCTGGGAATGAATTGTTGGAGGTTCCAGGCAAAGGTAGGACATGGCACAGTGCCAACAATCACAGAAGCCAAATAGATCAAATGCACCCACCTGATCCCAACACAGAACACATACCAGGCTGCAGGAGGAATCAACAACCCTCACTCAGATGCTCACTGCCAGGGCATCCTAGCAGGAAACCCCTTTGTAGCCCTTGTCTCTCAGTCTGATGCAGAGTATCTGAGACACATAACTACAGACCTGAAGCCATCTGAAGCCACTGTTTTTCTCTGCAGTATCCCATGCCCATCCTCAGTTGAAGCAATAGGGGTAATTAATTGAAGATCTACACTAGGGATTAGCTCCTGAGGGTAAGTATTTGAAATCCTGAGCCTTGGAGACTCAACCCTTAACTTCATGAAGTGATTCAATAAGTAACAAAATTAATTTCTCTCGGGCCACGATGCATGCAGATTTGCTGCGATAGCTTTAGTCCAAGCCTTTGTGGACAGAGTTTAAATGAACTGTTCCATTAAATTATTCAGCTGCCAAACCAGCCCATCTACAGTTCCCACTCAACATTTAAATTTCATTCACTATCACAAGCTGTGCCTGTTACCGTCAGAGATTTGTTTAGCTGTCTGCAACCAATTAAACTTATTGCAAGCTTCCATCAGAGGCTTTTTCCTCAGACTCTGGTCTATTACAAAAGAGGCTTAAAACATAGCAAACTCAAGACTTGACATGGCTAAGATTACACTCTGTGCTAATGAAATTGAACTAAAACAGCTTGGCACCAGCTGCAACAATGATAGGAAATAGGGCTATGCAAATCATTGATTTCTCAACTTGGTAGTTAACTTCGGAAGAAATATTTTTCTTCTCCCCCCAAATTAATATGACTTCCCCCCCCACACCTTATTAAAAAAAAAGAAAGAAAGAAAGAAAAGGAAGACAAGTTAGCTTTGTTTGTACTGAAATATGCAGCAGTTTGCACATTGATGACTTGAATCCACACTATGATGTTGAAATGCCACGAGCACCTTCCACCAAACAAAAGGAAAGAGACTCATGTCTCATAACTTTTCTCTCTCCACTCAGGTTTTAGAGAACCCAGTGGGAAACACGGAGGCCTTCTTTCTGCATGCCAACGATGGTGAGTCTCCCTTGGCAAGAAGCCATAGCTGGAGCTGTTCCTCAGTCATGGAATCATAGATTCATAGAAGAGTTTGGGTTGTAAATGACCTTGGATACCATCTAGCTCTAACTCCCTGCCAAGGGCAGGGATACTTCCTACTAGACCAGGTTGCTCAAGACCTTGTCCAGCCTGGCCTTGAACACCTCCAGGAAGGAAGCATCCAAGACCTCCCTGGGCAACCTGTGCCAGTGTCTCACCACCCTCAATGTAAAGAATTTCTTCGCAATATCTGTTTGAAATCTATCCTGTTCCAGCTTATGATGCCTTGATTCACCAGCACTCACACTTCCCTCTCTAAGGCTCTGAGCTTGGAAGGGACCATTTTGCTACTCCAGCTCTGCGTTGTTTTGTTGGCTCTAATTTCTAGGACTCTGTCAGGGATCAATAAGCTCTGCTCTGTTTGAAGGACTGCAGGGTAAGGATGGCACATCTCCAGCTCAGGCAGTTATCACCAGCTGGCACTGGTGTGTACAGGGAAGAGATGAAGCTTTCCAAGGTGAAAAGCATCACATCAAAGCTTTCAACGACTTCTCACAGAACAGCCTGTGTTTGTTTGTCCAGTGATTTAAGAGCTACAGATCCATGAGTCAGCTCCCAAACATTTCAGGTCGAGGTTATAAGTGAATCATAGCCATTGTGAAATGCCTTGTCTCAGTTCTCATGCAGCACTTTCTTTGTATTATTGCCTGAGCCTTGCAAGCAAGGCTTACCATACAGCAACACTCTCCCATCTCAGCATGTAGAAATGATGCTGCCTCCACTCAGCCACACACTTGGTACATTAGCACATGCAGATCATCTGTGGTATACAGGAAATAATCACAGAATCATTGAATTGTTTGGGTTGGAAAAGACTTCTAAGATCTTTGAGTCCAACCTTCAGCCTAAGACCACCATGGCCATTAAACTGTGTCCTGAAACAGTGCTGGGTCAAAGGTTGGACTGGATAACCTTTGAGGTCTCTTCCAATTGGATGTTTTCTGTGATTCTGTAACAAACCATGTTCCAATAAAATCATGTTCCAGAATATAGGCAACAGAAGCTAGTCCCTGCTAGACAAACATTCTGGCACCAGTATCCTTAATGTTGTCTTAGGTGGTATTTGGAGATGAAATAAGATAATTGTGGGAAGAAAACAGGGTGAAAAAGACCTCCAAGATTGAGCCCAACTATCAATTTAAGACCACCATGGCCATTAAACTATGTTCCAAAGCACTATGTCCACACATTTCTTGAACAGCTCTAGGAATGGTGACTCCACTACCTTCCTGTGCAGCCTGTTCTGATGCCTGACCACTCCTGCAGCAAAGAATTTTTTCCCTAATATCCAGTTTAAACCTTCCCTGGCAAATTTTAGGCCACTTCCCCTAGTTCTATCACCTGATACTAGGAGGAAGAGACTGACCTCTAACTCATTCCAACCTCCTTTCAGGGAGTTGTAGAGAGACAAGTCCCTCCTCAGCCTCCTCCAGACTAAACAATTCCAATTTCCTTAGTTTTTCCTCACCAGACTTGTTCTCCAGGCCCTTCACCACCTTTGTTGCCCTTCTGTGTACATGCTCCAGCACCTCAATACCCTTCTCGATGTGAGGGCCCCAAAACTGGATCCAGGATCCAAGGTATCGTCTCACCAGTTACCAATATAGGGGCACGATCACTGCCCTAGTCCTGCTGGCCACACTTGCTGATCTAGCCCAGGATGCTCTTGGGCTTTTTGGCCACCTGAGGACACTGCTTTCTTCCCATCTTCCCTATGCTACCTCTTACCTCTCAGCCTAGCCTTGAAAAATGCCCTTACCTAGCTGAAATGCCACAAAGAAGCTTCTAGAAGACAATACCAGTCTGCAGCCTGTATCAGGGCAGAAGCCTGATGTCAGACTGCAGCCTGGCTTTGTGTCTGAACAAATGGGCTGTGCACAGGGTCCTCTCACCCCTCTGCTTTGCATCTGATTAATAAAGACTGTTATCCTTGTGCAGTAATGCAGAAGGAGGTGTGTAAAGTGTCCAACATCTCTTTGGCAATTGGCTTATCTCTGCTGTACCTGCTCTGAGGGTAGGCAACAGATTGTCAATGATAGCAGCAAGATTTACAAGGTCCTGCAACGATTCACAAGGTCCTGCAATGACAGGACAAGGGGCAATGGGTTTAAACTGGCAGAGGGCAGATTTAGACTGGATGTTAGGAGGAAGTTCTTTCCAGTGAGGGTGGTGAGGCACTGGTACAGGTTGCCCAGGGAGGTTGTGGCTGCTCCCTCCCTGGAGGTGTTCAAGGCCAGGTTGGATGAGGCCTTGAGTAATCTGTACTAGTGGGAGGTGTCCCTGCCTATGGCAGGGGGTTGGAACTAGATGATCCTTGAGGTCCCTTCCAACCTTACCATTCTATGATTCTATGATTAAGATATTTCCATCTCATCCTGACCTCAGCTCTGTGACAGATTTTTTGTTTGTTTTTTTGGTTTGTTTTGGGTTTTTTTTGTTTTGTTTTGTTTTGTTTGTATTTTAATGATCCTGGGGCAGGGTTCAGGCCTTTAAAGCATATTTAGGAAGGAAGGTAAGAAACTGCAACATCCATATCTGCAGCTCTCTTTAACCCAACTGCTCCACAAGTATATGTGCTCAGGTGCTGAATCCAGAGAGACCAGACTCCTGTGAAGACCTTCAGCCCAGGTGCTGACATCCTGTGATAACAGATGACAACTCCCAAATGAAAATGCAAAGCACAGACCTGCCAGCTTACCTGGCCATGCAGAACTGCTTTGGAGAGGAAGCCTGATGCCACAAATATCTCACTGTAATGCAGGAGGAAAAGCATTGTCTTGATTAGATACTTATTAACGCAGAACACTAATCTCCACTTTAATGCCTCCTCCCTGTCATTATTGTCCTGTACTGCTGAAATTGCTTTGGTCCTCCACCTTTTCTGTGTGCTTGGACTGCTATGGAGAGCTGTGCCACCTTTCCTTCATATAATGAGAGAACTGTTTGAGTTGGAAAAGACCTCTAAGGTCATCAAGTCCAACCATCCACCTCATAACACCATGGCCATTAAACCATGTCCCAAGGTGCCATGTCAGTAGACCTCAAAATATATTATCAAATTAGATTGGTTTTGAAATTCTCCTTTTCTATGTAAAGAAGCAGAGGCAGAAGAAAAGGATTACCTTGGGAGCTGCCAATGAATCAGTAGCAACATTGAAAGAGGGCTCTGGGTCTCTCAGCTCTACCCTAGCACTAACCAGGAGGCCAACCCCAAACTGCTCCAAGTCTGAGGCTAGAGAGGGACGCCTCTGTCTGTGCATCCACCGTGGGGCTGGACAGAGACACCTCTGCCTGCCCTTCCAGCCAGAAGCACTCACCAGGCAATATCCAACCTCTGGGCAACAGTGGAGGCCTCTCTAAGGCTGTCACCAGCTTCATCTGACAGCAGCAGCTGCAACAGTCAAATATTAGTCTTTGAAAGCAATATCTTTCAAAGGGCAGAGGGAAAAGATGCCCATGTGTTACACTTCTAACATAAATATCAAGCCCATTGCCTCTGTTGCCAGGCATTGGGGTTGTGTCTGCAGTTTCCTCACAAAGACAGAGCATAAGCAAAGCACAGATGGAGAGATATTTGTTAAACCACACAACAGAAAAAAGTTACTGACTTTTTTTTTTTTCCCTTCAAAAAGTAATAGCAATTCCGGAAAGCACAAATGTAGATTCAAGAGAACTGATTTGTATGTTTTTAAGTCCAAGTGGAGTGGGGAATCAGATTTGTAATTAGTTTTTTAAAGGTTGTAAACTCAAAGCAGTATCCCTTCTTTATTACTACAAGGGTAATTAATTAAAATAAATAATATCAACAATTAAAATAAATAAAGATACTGTTACATTCATTAAATTTGAGGTAATTTCTAGAATAAGAGTTGAAGCTGTTCTCACTTTTCTAGAAATAATTAGCACATCACTCTGATAATGAGATCTAAGATTCTAAAAAAAAATAAAAAATACATAGATATATTTATTTTTACAGATTCTAAGAAATGACAACGGTTTTCCAAAGACTTTCAAGAGCAGAAATAAGATTTTACCAGGAGCAGACCATCTGCTCGTGTCAGACCCCACCTGGAGTACTGTGTGCAGTTCTGGAGCCCCCAGCACAGGAAGGACATGGAAGTGTTGGAGCAGGTCCAGAGCAGGGCCAGGAGGATGATCAGAGGGCTGGAGCAGCTCTGCTATGAGGACAGGATGAGAGAGTTGGGGCTCTGCAGCCTGGAGAAGAGAAGGCTTCGAGGGGACCTGATAGCAGCCTTCCAGTATGTGAAGGGGGCCTACAGGAAGGCTGGGGAAGGATTATTTACAAGGTCCTGCAACGACAAGACAAGGGGCAATGGGCTTAAACTGGCAGAGAGGAGATTTAGACTAGATGTTAGGAGGAAGTTCTTTGCAGTGAGGGTGGTGAGGCACTGGAACAGGTTGCCCAGGGAGGTTGTGGCTGCTCCCTCCCTGGAGGTGTTCAAGGCCAGATTGGATGAGGCCTTGAGTAACCTGTACTAGTGGGAGGTGTCCCTGCCTATGTCAGGGAGTTGGAACTAGATGATTCTTGAGGTCCCTTCCAACCTTACCATTCTACGATTCTATGATCAGTGGAAAGGGAGACAGGTGCTGTGAAGACTTGCTGCTTTGGGAAGCCCATTGCACTCTCTGGAGCTTCACACCTTTGTGGAGATGGCTTTTTCATGTAGCTGAAACGGGCAGCCTGCCTGTGGAAAAATCTTTTGTGCTCTGCTATCACATGAGCTGCAGTTGATGTCACTCTCAGCACATCACTGTTCTGTTTCTAAAATATTCCCAATCCTCTGTCATTGCACACTCTTCTGCCTTCATCTTCCTCGTCCTCTCTATTATTTCTCTTGCATGTGACACCTTGTCTTCTTCCGCTGTGAAGAAGCCAAGCTGCATAAGCCCATTGCTTAAATCCCAGCTGCAAACACTCCAAGATGCCTGTCAGGATGTCTTGTTTCTGGCATTCCCCTTCCTCACCACCCCCCCCATCCACCCCCTGATGTTCTTTAGATTTCTAAGCTACCTTACTATTATTTTTTTGCCCCGATATAATGCCAAGGACAAGTACCTTGATGGGTTATTAATGGCAATTATTGCAAACAATTCAAGAAGAATTATTTTACAACTAAATGAAACACCTAAAGTAAGAGTAAGTGTAAGTGATGAATGCCTTCAAGCTGTCAAATCTCTGCGACGAGTACCCTAGCCCTGAAGAGCTGAAGGAAAAGCCTCCAAAGCAGCAATGAATTCTCAATTTATTTTTATTACTATTTTTCATTGCAGAACCGGAGAGAGGAAATTTCACACAGAAATGACTGACCTCAGGGTTTCTGTGTGCATTCATTAAACAAAATCTGAAACTTAAAACCAAATCTTGCAGTTCTACTGACTACATTAGAAAGCAAGAGTCGGTTTTAATTTCCATTTTGGTCAAGTTGTGGGAAAAATAAAAAGAATCATAGAATCATAGAATAGTAAGGTTGGAAGGGACCTCAAGAATCATCTAGTTCCAACCCCCTGCCAGAGGTAGGGACACCTCCCACTAGTACAGCTCACTCAAGGCCTCCTCCAACCTGGCCTTGAACACCTCCAGGGAGGGAGCAGCCACAATCTCCCTGGGCAACCTGTTCCAGTGCCTCACCACCCTCACTGGAAAGAACTTCCTCCAAACATCTAGTGAAAATCTTCCCTCTGCCGGTTTAAACCCATTGCCCCTTGTCCTGTCATTGCAAGACCTTGTCAATAGTCCCTCCCCAGCCTTCCTGTAGGTCCCCTTCAGATACTGGAAGGCTACTATCAGGTCTCCTTGAAGCCTTCTCTTCTCCAGGCTGCAGAGCCCCAACTCTCTCAGCCTGTCCTCATAGCAGAGCTGCTCCTGATCATCCTCATGGCCCTCCTCTGGACCTGCTCAAACACTTCCAAAAGAAGAAAACCACAGAACTCTCGTGCAATCCAACCTACTTAATTTTTCCCGTTTTCTATTCTTTTTGCCATGTTTGAAAAAAAAAAAAAAAGAACAAAAGCCTTTCAGCTAGGGCTTCAGAATGCATACCCAACCGTGAAAGACAAATACTGCTCAGCAACACACTGATGAGTAGGCAAAACTATTATTATATTTCTCCTACTAAGACAGATTTAAAGCAACATATTCATCAGAGCTGCACACAACCTCTAAACTGGACAGAAGGCACAGTCAAAACAGGACAAAGAGCCACGTTTGCCTCTTAAGATATTTGCTTAAACTCACATTTTTTCCTTCCTCCATAGCGGAATGTGTGAAAACACATTTCAGAGATTAATCTGTGCTGAAGGTGCAGAAAGACAAGGAAACCAGGTACTGAGAAAGATCCACAGACAAAGCCATTCCTGTGGAGCAATCTTTATGCCTCTGCTTCACAGTTAAAGCTGTGGAGTTGCACCAGATGGGATAGAAACTGCCCCCCTGGGATCAGAGACATTTGTTCATCAGATGGGCCTGCCAGCACAGAGGAAGCTCTGCCAAGGGAAGACACCATCAACATTTGATAATAGCTGCGGTGTTGTCTCAAGAGCATTTCTTTACTCTGCTGTAACTGCTCTTTCAGTGGCACTCTAAGGGGCTGCTAATTAGGCAAATGCTTCCTGCTAAAGCTTGTCTGAGTTTTCACCCCTATCTTTTTGAGTTGGAATCTCCAGTAGTGAGAGCCCATTTAAGAGGAGGAGCTAGGAGCCTAGCTTTCAAGTGTCATTCTTGTTATTGACCTTTATAGGGAAGAATCATAGACTACCTTGAGCAAGAAGGATCACCAAGACACACGAGGTTTGATATCTCCATTTGACAGATTCAAATCAATCAGCTGATATATGCCTTGCTATAAAAAGAGTTAGAGCACATTTGATTTTCAGGCTGCAGGGAGCTCCTCTGGCTAGTCAGTATTGGATGAGTTGAGAAATCAGCATGCCAGGAAGAAACTAAACAAGTGTGTTTCATTAAGAGCAATTCCAAAAGCACAACTTTTATAACTCAAGCATTATAAAGGAATGCCAAGCCCTTCAGAGATACTACAAATACTTCAACCTCCTCTTTGTGCCAGTCAGCTCTCAACAGAGAGTTTTTCTGTCAGCCAGGTTTAAAGGCTGGGGCTCCAGACAAATTGGTTGTTCATTGAGAGAACATCAATTCAAAATCTTTTGCTGTATGCTGAGCTTTGCCAGGCTGGAGAATTGTGTGCCCCTCCAGAGCCAAACCTCATGTGAACACAAAGCTCATAGGGTTGAGTTGTGGTGTTCTTTTTCTCACCTCTTTCTTCTCTTTCAACAGATAATTTCTGAGCTCTAATGTACTAAGATATTTAAGTTATAATCCATCACTAAAGAGAATAAAACCATGTAAAACCTGCCATCTCCAGTCTTAGTAGCAGTTTCTTTCACCCAAACCCAGCAAATTGCTACTTGGACTCAAATCATAGAATCATAGAATGGTAAGGTTGGAAGGGAGCTCAAGGATCATCTAGTTCCAACCCCCCCACATAGGCAGGGACACCTCCCACTAGTACAGGTTACTCAAGACCTCCTCCAACCTGGCCTTGAACACCTCCAGGGAGGGAGCATCCACAACCTCCCTGGGCAACCTGTTCCAGTGCCTCACCAACCTCACTGGAAAGAACTTCCTCCTAACATCCAGTCTAAATCTCCCCTCTGCCAGTTTAAACCCATTGCCCCTTGTCCTGTCATTGCAAGACCTTGTCAATAGTCCCTCCCCAGCCTTCCTGTAGGCCCCCTTCAGATACTGGAAGGCTATTGTAAGGTCTCCTGGAAGCCTTCTCTTCTCCAGGCTGCAGAGCCCCAACTCTCTCATCCTGTCCTCATAGCAGAGCTGTTCCAGCCCTCTGATCATCCTCATGGCCCTCCTCTGGACCCGCTCCAACCCTTGCATGTCCTTCTATGCATTTCCATGTCACTCTACCCACAAATGACACGAAGGAAAAAAAACCCAAAACCCAATATCCTTTTGCATATTTGAAGATTACTATTATAGTCCCTGTAAGTCTATTCCTTGAGGTACTTGTGGGTGACTACAAATTTTCCAGACATTGCTCTCTCATTTCCTTCCTCAGGGCTCCCTCCCATTGACGTTTCTCTTTCTGAAAGTGTGATGTTTGGATCTGTATATAGTACTTTTGTGGTGGAGTAAACAGAAGTATGAGCCAATGTCAAAGATTGTTACGGGTAATGTTTCAGGTTATATTGTTGAGTCTTGCAACTTGATATGATAGTAATAAGCAGGTATGAATTATGGTTATTTATTTACATATGAATATATTTTTTTATTAATACTATTTTTAGAATCGGGGAAATTCCCTGAGATTCTTTGGATTTTTGGTTGACAGGAAATAGTTGCACAAAAGATATTTATGAATAAAGAATGAAACAGTTTAAACCATCAGAACTCGGAAAACAGGAAAAATTCTAACTATGCTACAGAGGCTTAGTATAAACTCCAGTATATGTACTCAAGACGCCTTGGTCCCTGAGTAAGTTTCCTGCATGACGACGCTTCCAAAACTCAGAATAATGATCCCATGGTAAAATACAAAATATTCCAGGTAGAGGGAAGGAGAGGAGAGCTGAGTTGCTGCCAAGCCACCAGTGTAAGCTGCAAACACGTGGCTGCAACAATTCCCAGTTAAGGAGCCGCTAGTGGGACACTGCTCCCTGCAGGTAGTCGGTGCAGGATGACAATGCAGAAAGGAAATGCAGAAAGGCGGTCAGTAGAAAGGTGCAGTTTCTAAATCAGTCCCCATCAAATAGATCATTTTGAAAATTAAACTGGCCAATAGGCACTAGCATCGTTGTTCTGCCCAATGAATTCAAAGCTTTGTGCCTTGTGTGACCACCCAGGCACATTGAGTGGCAGCACCAGACACGTGGTGCTAAGCTCCTAGCTTCAAGGTTTTGTTTGCTCGATCTACTACAACTCCCGGAGCCGCAACAGGAGGAGGAAAGCAAGGGTTAAACCAGCCTAGCAGTATTTATGCCCTACCAGGACACGCTTTTGTTGCAGTTGGTGTGAATGAAGTCACACCAGATTTGTGTAACTTGAAATCAGACCTTACACTGTAAAGAGGTAGATTAAAAAGCTTAGCCTCACACTTTAAAAGGACTCCCAGTATTCCAACAAGCTGATTCATTAATGCTCTTTATGTTGGAGAGAGATGACTTCTAATAGTAGTAGTAGTAGCAGCCTTCCAGTATCTGAAGGGGGCCTACAGGAAGGCTGGGGAGGGACTATTGACAAGGTCTTGCAATGACAGGACAAAGGGCAATGGGTTTAAACTGGCAGAGAGGAGATTTAGACTGGATGTTAGGAGGAAGTTCTTTCCAGTGAGGTTGGTGAGGCACTGGAACAGGTTGCCCAGGGAGATTGTGGCTGCTCCCTCCCTGGAGGTGTTCAAGGCCAGGTTGGAGGAGGCCTTGAGTGAGCTGTACTAGTGGGAGGTGTCCCTGCCTATGGCAGGGGGTTGGAACTAGATGATCCTTGAGATCCCTTCCAACCTTACCATTCTATGATTCTATAATAGTGAAGACATTCCAAATTCTGTGCCCACTGGCTGCCACACTATTGGGATGGAGTTATAAGATGTATGTCCAATGTTTTTTAACACTGTCCAGTGACTATTTTAAAAGGAAATCCATCTTCAACCATATCTCTGATTTAGCATACCCCAGAGGTTCTCTAAGAATCCCAAGTGTTGCTTGTTTGGCATCTTTGTCTTCAGAAAATACAGTGGGAGAGAGGAGCATCAGCAGAGCTGCAGAGCAGCTCAGCTGCTCTTCCAACAACACAGCAGCATTAACAGGTGGCATGACAACTGACCTGTGGCTAATCAAACTAGCCATGTGTCACAGACCAGAAGGAATCAATCACAAAACGTGGACAAAGATCAAGCAGATGGCATGAGGTAACATACCTCTCATGAGGTATCATGCCTCCCATGATCCATCTTCTTAGCAAAAGACTAGGAGCTTTAAGAATACCAATGTTATTTTCGTAAAGAGTGATGAAGGCATTTTGTTAATCTATTCCCACCTACCTCTTAGTTACTGCTGTCTCTGGCTTCTTGCTGAATCTGATGTGATGACACAGCTTCAGCCTGATTACACTCACACAGCCTGCCAGGCAGATTTCCTCTGTCCCCTTACTGACGTGCCCAGTAACTGTCATCTGCCGGAATTGAAAACCAAAAGTCATACACATAGTGGCACATACTTCATTTCGTATCTTCCAAAACATAGTTAGATCATAATCTGTCATTATTTCCAAATGAATCAATGACACCTCCAAGGTTGAAGACAATGCTATACTTTATGCTTCACAGTTCCCTTCAAGAATAAACTCTCTCCAAGAAACTGCAGGAGGAGTATATACTTATGTCAGACCAGCCTTCGAGCAGTACTGTGCTCATTGACCCCTGCTGAATTTTCCTTTCTCTTTTCCATAAGTGTTTCTCCATCGCATTAACCACCTACCCTTACTCAGATTAATGACAAAGATTATCATAACCCAAAGCTTTAAGATTTAATCCCCCAGATCATTATGAGAACATGTTCTGACTCTACTTTGGAGTAGAGGTATGGTGGGGTTTTTTTTTTAATTTTTTTTTGGGGGGTTGTGTTTGTTTCAATCATTCACCTCATGTGTGTACAGAAGAATTATGCACCTACGTAAAAATTCTAACAAATCTGTGAATAACTCATGTAGTGGAGGAGCCCAAATTGCTACCTACCTGTACCTGTGGATGCCCAGGTATTAATAATCATTTATAAGCTCCCTCTTCTCTTAAATTTCTTTCCTGCAGCACCAAACAGCCTATTCCATCAGCATGGCTGTCAGCTTTGGGAAGGGAAACAGATACATCACTGGGAGGAAGAAGTTCTTTTCTAGATTAAAGAAAATTCATCAGAGGGCCATTTGGTAGATCATTTCACTTCAAACTTTGATGTCATCACTTCACTTCATAGGAGAAGAGTAGCACGCACTTGCATCACAGTTTTGACCTCTAAATCCATCTTTGCTTTAGGGGAAAACCCAGATAAATAAAGCATATAGCCACCATTTCTAGGAGCTGGATATAAGGTAAAGAAAATTAGCAATTTCTGTTACCAACCCAGTGAAGCAGCTCTGCCTGCCCCGTTCCACACACAACAAAGATTTTTGCTGTGCAGCACAATGAAGCATCATCTCTTGCTGCTAGATCACATTAATTCCTTCATGCTTAGTAAGCAAAGAGGAAAACATGATACACTGGCAGCTCTTCTGCTCTAAGACCTGTGCCTGAGTGTTTTCTCCACAGCATTTGTGGAGCCTTCCAGTATCTGAAGGGGGCCTACAGAAAGGCTGGGGAGGGATTATTGGCAAAGCCTTGCAATGACAGGACAAGGGGCAATGGGTTTAAACTGGCAGAGGGGAGATTTAGACTAGATTTAGGAGGAAGTTCTTTCCAGTGAGGTTGGTGAGGCACTGGAACAGGTTGCCCAGGGAGGTTGTGGCTGCTGCCTTCCTGGAGGTGTTCAAGGCCAGGTTGGACGAGGCCTTGAGTGAGCTGTACTAGTGGGAGGTGTCCCTGCCTATGTGGGGGGGTTAGAACTAGATGATCCTTGAGGTCCCATCCAACCTTACCATCCTATGATTCCATGAATGACATTCACATGCAAATGACTTAAATCATCCTAAAATATCACAGTTGCTGGAAGCTGCTTACAGTCAAGGATGTCAAGTTATGAGGAGGATTCATGGTCTGGAGTTGGAGTGCTTCTCAAGGAGGTCAGAAACAGCATGAACTGGGCTGGATTGAGCCATCTTCACATCTACTTACTGTCTTAGTACAGTGTTGTACCCAATCTGCCATCTGGTTTTGATTACATTTGTGCCTGACTCTAGCTGATGCCAACTTCATGGCAATTTCCCAGTTCCAGCATATTGCTGAAATTATTTATCTGGGGAAAACAAAAAAGAAAAAAAAAACCAACAAAACCAACTACCCCCCCAAAAAACAACCTACCACAACTTACCAAGAACATACTGGGAACATTAAAGAATCAGACCTTCAGTGCTTCCCAACTCTAAGAAGCAAATCACCTGTGAACTAAACTAAGAGCAGAAATTGGCATGAATTATGCAAACTATCTCAACTGAGTATTTCTTTCCCCTGCATCGTATCCCTGATTTACCTAATGCAGGAAAACTCTTTCAGACATTCAGACAGATGTTTGGGGTTTTGTTTTGGGGAGGTGGTGTGGTGGTGTGTGTTTGCTTGGTTTTGTTTTGGTTTTTTTGTTTGTTTTTTTTTTGGTTTCTTTCATGCATCACCAGGAACACCTCCCGCTGGGTTTCTCGGGAGACTGCTAAACCAACGTCGGTAACATAGAGCAAGTACTCTGTCATTCGTCTCCGCGGTGAAGATCACTCTTTGTGTGCTTGTCTCTGTGACTCCTTTCAGAGCACGGGCAAGGCTCTTTCTTTGTTCTCTGCAAACATATTTGTCATTCTTCAATCCTCGGAGAGCCTATGCGACCAGTTATTACACGCCAAGCCTTGTTATATGGGCAAAAAGGGAAACACTTCATTTGGGAAGCCAAGAATTTATTGTTAGGCTAATTAAAATCTTAACAGCCTAACTGAAATGCAACACTCATTTATGACAGTGCAGTTGCAGCGATATCAGCCTTCAGGGTCTCAATTAACTAAACAATGCCATGCACAGCTCACAGAATCCACTCGGTTGGAAAAGACCTTTAAGGTTATCGAGTCCAACCCTTAAGCCAGTACTGCCAGGCCACCACTAAACAATGTCCCTCAGCATCACATCTCTGTGGCTCTGAAACCCACCTAGGGATGGGGACTCTACAACTGCCTGGAGGCAGTTCTGGAGGCAAATGCAAACTCCTTAGGTAAGAGGAGCACACAGGCCAGTGCTGAGTCCACCAGCTGAGTCATCGGCCAGGTCAGTGATGAGTCTACCAGGATACTGAAAAGGAAGAATATTAAGGAGAGCGTTTCTATCCTCCACAAAGGTCAGTGAAGCAGTTAAAGACTGCTGTACTGAAGTGGTCTCTGGTGTCATGCTCTTTCTCATCTGGTCTCTCTGGCTCTCAAGTGTGACAGCCAGCCTCAAGAATCAGCTTAGGGGAAAAGATAGGGGACTGGGGTTGCAAAAAGTTGTTAGCACATCCGGTCCTCAGCTAGAAATAGGATTATGCTGTCACTGGTTTCCACCTATTTCCTTCAGGGCCCACAGCTAAGTATTTTTATGCATTTTCTAGCAAAATTTTACATTTAAATCTTTCTTCACTGATGTGTAACTTGATATTACATTCAGATTTGCTGTAGGAAAGAAACTCTCTCAACACAGCTGGCTAAGCTTCCCTTACCTCTGGCGTGCTGTTCCCACAGTCTTCTGTACCAACTACTGCATCATATGAGCCTGAGAGCATCTGGCTGGCTGCATGCTTTAGGTGCAGGAGTATGACCTCTTCATCCAGAAGCCCAGCAAATGTCTTGAAATTTCCAAAAGCAACTGAAACCGCCTTAGACTTCTACCTAAGAACTCTGAAGTGGATGCATTCAGGCAAAAGCTTCTCTGGCTGGTATGGCCTTACGATTACACTCTGCTTGTTTTCCATGCTTCAGATCACAGAATCATAGAATCATTAAGGTTGGAAAAGACCATTAAGATTATTGAGTGCAACTCTAATCCAACTACCATGGCCATTGAATCATGTCCCAAAGTGCCATGTCCTCATCTCCAAGGACAGCGACTCCACCATCTCCCTGGGTAGCCTGTTCCAATGGGTGACAACTCTAGCAGCAAAGAAACGTTTCATAATTTCCATCCTAAACCTCCCTTGCCACAAATTCAGGCCACTTCCTTTCCTTCTATCACCTGATACTAAGGAGAAGAGACTGACCCCTACCTCACTTTGACCTCCTTTCAAGGAGATGTAGTGATGGGATTTTTCCTCAGCCTCCTTTTCTCCATACTGACAGCATCCATTACTGATAAAGGACACAAAGCAGGATTATTCACACTTGAACAACCATTTCCACCCCTTTTTCAATCTTAAGAGCCTTCAAATGCTCGCCAAGTTAATTCTCTATATTCATATGTGATGGTTTGGGAGTTCCCCACCCCCCCACACTTTGTAAAATGACCCAGACTAGAACTCAACCAGCTAGACGTTAAGGATTGAAGCTCTCTTTACAGCTCAGCACAATGTACAAGCAGAGATATACACTATAGACAGGAATAGTTACAGACATAGACAAGTTAAAGGGAATACAGCAACACAACTCCCCTCCCAGAAATCAGAGACCCCAGGAGGGGCTCCCAACCACCCTTCCACCTTCTCCCCATTGCTGTACCTTACCTCAAGGTTTGCCTTACGTTCAAGGTGAATTAGGAGGATCAGCCAGGGGGGTTAGAAGAAAAGTGGTTATTGAAAATTTATCGGTAGAGGAGCCAGAGCCAGAAGATGCTAGGCCACCTCAGACACTGTACTGTGTCCCCAGAGAGAGACACAGAGACTGACTTAACTATATGTTTTGGTTATTTTTCCCAAACAATTTTCCAGCAAGCCTATGAGTGAAGTAGACATCACCATGTTTTCCTTTCACAGCCTATAGTGTAATTTTCTCCATTAAAATATTCTAATTAGCCTCAAACCAGCACAGCTTGTATGACAAACCTTTGTTGATTCACAGTGTGCTGGTTTGAGGCTAATTAGAATATTTTAATGGAGAAAATTACACTATAGGCTGTGAAAGGAAAACATGGTGATGTCTACTTCACTCATAGGCTTGCTGGAAAATTGTTTGGGAAAAATAACCAAAACACATAGTTAAGTCAGTCTCTCTCTGACTCTGGCTGGAGCAGCAGCTGCTGGGGCGATCTAGCAGCTTCTGGCTCTGCCGATCAATTTTCATTAACCACTTTTCTTCTAACCCCCCTGGCTGATCCTCCTAATTCACCTTGCACGTAAGGCAAACCTTGGGGTAAGGTACAGGGATGGGGAGAAGGTGGAAGGGTGGTTGGGAGCCCCTCCTGGGGTCTCTGATTTCTGGGAGGGGAGTTGTGTTGCTGTATTCCGTTTAACTTGTATATATTCTGTAAACGTTCTGTCTATAGTGTATATATCTGCTGTACATTGTGCTGAGCTGTAAACAGAGCTTCATCTTTTAACTTCCAGCAGGCTGAGGTCTAGCCTGGGTCATTTTACAAAGTGTGGGTGGGCGGGGAACTCCCAAACCATTACACAGAGGTGGAAGAAGATAGCAATGAGAGAAACGCACATGTTGCAATATTAAAGAAGAGATTTTAGTGTAAACAGCCCAGCTGGAAAAACCAAACAAGAGGAACTTTATGAAACAGTTTGACCTTAAGTTTCCAGATGAGCTGTGTGGATTCTCCCACACATAGACAACACCCAGCCTCCAGGACCGCTTGCAATCAAGCTGCAATCTACCAGGCACCATCATGAAGTCCTGAGCTGACACTGCATGATCCATGTCCACAAATATCTACCATCAGACTTGGTTTTTTTTTGTTTTTTTTAGTTTACCTGAGAGGAAAAGAAATGTGTTGTTTCTTTGCACACTGGTGGTGCCGAGCCAGAGACAAGCAAGGCGGAGCATTTTAGAGTGGCTTCCTGCTAATGAGCTAACATTTCCAAAGCGGGCTCAGGAAAATGAAGCTATAAAAGTATTGTAATTCCAGTTCATTGGCCCCTGGCGGAAATAAAGCAATGAACAAGACAGCTGTTTAACAGTGATCTAAGAAAGGAAATTATGATTAACATTCGTCTTATTGCCTTAACATCATTTTCTCTTTATACATGGTGACGTGCTGAGCATAACATTCCAAGAAAATACATCTGCATTGATTTGTCTTCTTCCTACTTACAAGCTAAATATTGCCTACACCAAACAAATATGTTTCTGGCCTACTGAGGCATGTGGCTATACAAGGGAGATGTTTTGTCTCCCTTCAGCAGAGCTTTGGTAGCAAAATGATCACACTTCCCACCCGCCAATACTTTGAGGTTTTAACTTCATATGACATCCAAAGTAATTCCTCCATGATCTGAAACAGTTTGGTAGAAGTTGTCATAATTTCTCATCTACCTCTTATAGTGTAGTTGTTTGGACAACATGCCCCCTCCCTGGAGGTGTTCAGGGCTAGGTTGGACAAGGCCTTGGGCAACCTGGTCTAGTGAAGGGTGTTCCTGTCCATGGCAGCAAGGTGGGAACTAGATGATCTTTAAGGTCCCTTCCAATCCAAGCCAGTCTATGAATTTGTGACATGAAATAGCTACCAAGAAACCACTGGCCCGCTTGGCTGAGCAAGGAAACCTCTCATTGCTGTAGCGTCTAGGGACCTGCTTCATATGCTGTTGACAGTAAGATGAAGCATTATTTCAATACTTCAGTCATCATCTACCATGGAACCACAAGCTCTTCAGAGAATATACTCTGCCTTTCAGGAGATTCAAGTTCCAAGTGTCAGCCAGCTAGTGGTATCCTGCAGATCACCCACAGTCATGCAATGGTGTTGGTGTCCCGTGCAGCACTCACTGCATTGACACACACTCTTTCCAGAGACAGGCTCAATTCAGACCTCTGAATCATCTGGGATCCTGCCCAAATTTGTCAGCTGCTATAGCTGAGGAAGCACAGGGATGGAAATCCCACTCTCCAGAAGTAACAATGGAGGCTCGCCTTTGGACAAGTTCCACTTGATAAATCAAGCTTAGAGAGACGTAACCCTTTCCTCTGGAGCTTTAAAAAACCCAACAACCCAACAAATCATTGCTCTGTCAGATGCTTATTTTGGCATGTTTGCTTTGGGCAAAGGGGCTTCACTTAGCCCTCTAAGCCAGGCTGCGAAAACCCTGGGCCCATGTTAGTATGTCTTAGCTCAGGTCATCTCACAGCAGCTTTTGTACACCCACATTTTTCTCTTGCAGCCACATAAGCAAAAGTGTGAAGCTACTCTTTGGCAACATTTCATTTGCCAAGTCAGTTTGAGATACAGGCTCTTAAAAGGAACCTGGTCAGATTCTGCAAAGTTTGTAGTATATTCTCTATGTACTTTTTAAAGCTCTACATTTATGTGGAAACTAACCTGCATTACTCTGTTGTCCTTTATGAAGCTGTTAGCACTTGAAATGTAAGTGTTTAGATAGTTCTGTGATGCCTTGCAAAACTCACCACAGCTGCAGGGCACCCAAAGCACACTTGATTCTTTCCCCTCTCCATTACAACATAATATGAGCAAAGCAGCCTGCACAAGGGATGAATGAGGCAAGTTGAGAGCTGAAGACACCACAGCTCCAGAGGAGAGCTGTAAACCATTTGACATCTTTTGTAGATAGGGATCTGCAAGGAAACCCTAATGCATGAAAACAACAAGATGGAATAACTTACAGAAGGTGCAGAACAAGGTGAATCCTGTAAAGAGCATCTTACCACTTAAGAAGCTGTAATTTTTTTTTTTAATGCTTATTTTAAAAAGCAAGGTAAAAAACAAAATCCCCCCTCAAAACCAAATTGTTTATCCCTTTCAGCAAATCAATGAATGATATAGACTTCATCATTATTCTCTTTTCACAACCAGTGATCTAATTTATCTTATAATATTCCCATTAGCCTCAAACCAGCACACACACATTAAAGGTTGGCAAATAACCAAACAAATCAGAGGCAGATCTCTTGAAAAGAAAAATGAGGGGGAAAAAAAATGAAACTAATGTTTCTCTTTGTTATTCATACAGCAGGTAAACATGGTAATGTCTCTTGCAGTGCTGTTGAGGGTTGGCAGACAGTAGCAGCATCTAAAGGAGCTGTGCAGTTAACTTCAAGGGCCATTTATTCACTCTGAGTTTCAATTAAAAGGTTTCTGAATGAAGCTCTTAGCTCTGCTGTAAACCTTATAAAAGATCTGACACTGCACCATCTGGGTTCCACACACCCCCTTCATTTAAAACATCAGCAGCTAAAGCAAAGTGAATAGATATAGAACTTTCACATGGATTGATTCCTCTGGTATCAGGTCAGGTTGGTAAATGGTGGTTTTTTTTTCAGAGAAAGCTGTGCATTTCCATCTCCCAGCTTATTGCACTCACGAGCTGGCCACTAGCTACAGTCACAGTCCTTCCAGACCCTCTCCTTCCCTCTGTATTTAGCAGGTACCCCAGCAGCTCAGCTGCTCCTACTTTCTTAACTAATCTACATTTGGATTTGGTTTATTCCAGGCTTCTTGCACGAACTTTTGCAGATGGCACTTCTTTTTTTTCCTGTCTAGCTAGAAGCTAGGAGGTGGTCTGCAACAGATCCATCAGCATCCTCAGTCATCTGACTGTGCCCTGCAACAGCTAAGACATCTATATACCAGGGCCTTGTCCCTTTGTCACTTCAGAGAGCTGCTGTCCAGATCCAGTATCATTTTTGAACATCTAAAATCATAGCAAAGTCTGCGAGTCATTCTACAGACTACTCAGATACCATGATACACACTGTGAAGCTGAAAAGTCTCAGAAAAGAGACTTCAAGCCCGCTGCTACTAGTGGGAAAATGAAAGAGAAAGGGAAGATGAAGACAGATGTTTAAGAATCCATTCTGACATGCTGCAGTTAACATAAAACTTCACGTCCAATAAGCATCCCACACTAGTGTGCACTGCACCCCTTAAAAACACTCTTGAGCAAGAAGTTTGTGAGTTATTTGTCACTTCAATCACTGCAAGAGGCAGCAACAAAATTTTACTGACACTTTCATATTGCAGTTTTGATGATATTTTTCTATGTACTCCAACAGCTGTGCTAACAATGCCCTTGGTAATAAGACTTCAAATTCCCCAGTTCCTTTCTATCTGCTATACTTAGATTTGTTTCTCAAACCTCTTGAGCTGACCATTGGCATGACTCATCAGCTGCTGGAAACATGTTATAATAACTAATCAGCATCTTGCAATTAGAGACAGTGGCCTCTGAATAAAATGAGTTGACTGGAATCCTTTCTGAGTTAGTCAGCAGTAGCCATCAGACAAAAAGCTTTACCATTTCTAATTTTGTGTTATTGATCTAAAAATGCTGGAGACAAAAGGCTGCTGGGGAACTTTCTGGAGATGATGTCAATGCACACTGAGCATTAATACAATCACTTTTCAGAAGACAGGCACGGTGATTCATCCCTTTTAACACGGGCCTGGGCTTTAGAAACACCTGTTATGATTCTGTATCATTATTTACACTATCTGCAATGTTTACCTTTCTCCTAAAACATTTGTTTCAAGATTCAAAAGGAAAATTCACCCCAACCTGAGAAACAGTTCTCCAAACAGTTTCTGCAAGTGTCCAGGGCCACTGGGCTTTGCAACCACACAGGCATCTATGCAATGACCCATAACAACTGCATTGGTGGCAAGTTCTATACTGCAATGTCTTCTGGACACAGCATCACAACAAAGGGTGAGTGTTAGAAGGATGGAGCCAGGCTCTTCTCAGTGGTGTCCAACGACAGGACAAGAGGCAGTGAAAGCAAGTTAGAACACAGGAGGTTCCATTTAAACAAAAGAAGAAGAAGAAAAAAAATCTTTCAGGGTGGCAGAGCGCTGAAGCAGACTGCTCAGAGAGGTTGTGGAGTCTCCAACTCTGAAAGCGTTCTAAACCCACATGGACATGTTCCTGTGTGATTTACTCTAGGTGGTCCTGCTGTAGGAGCAGTTTGGCTCCATGGTCTTCAGCAGTCACTTCCAAACCCTACCATTCTGTGAGTTTTGTGATCACAGCACAGGGTCAAATCACAGAATGACCAAGTACGTGCTGGAAGTGAATAAGTAATTCAGGAAGGAGAGAAAGTAAATGTGCGATTTAGCTAAGGGTTGCTTTATTACGGAAGAGAAAGGCTCACTAGAGATTATGGGGAGACTTTCTGGAAGAAAAGCTTTCTACTAGACAATGATTTGTGCAAGGATTTGTGTCTTGTATTTCAGGGCTGGTGACAAGAAACAGCTCTTCATACGCATGGCTGCGCGTTCACATTTCTAAAAGGCTGCATCGTTGCCATGAGCACCACCCATGGGGTCCACAGTGTCAAGATTTTTGTGAGCCTGGTAGCTGCCTGGATTGCAATGAGACATGGTGTGACACAGGATAGGAGAGAGAAGGTCTTCAAGGAAACCCCTCTGCTGTGCCACAAGACCGTGACGAACTTATTCTAGCCTCTGAAAGTCAGAGTGGTGCAAACCACTCAGTCTTACACAGCAAGAAAACAACATGACTGCTGCCTCTCTTTATCACTGCATTACCACGTGGCACTGGATGCCTTTTGTGTTCTGCATTTCTAGTGCTTTATCTTGTAAGGAGATCACTCAGGGCAGTCGATGTCTGGCTTTGAATCCAACAGGGTTATTCTGACAAGACAAGAGCTGCATTATCACAGAATCATTGCATGGGTTGGGTTGGGAGGTACCTTAAAGATCATCAAGTTCCAATGCCCCTGCTATGGGTAGAGATAGTTTCCACTAGACCAGGTTGCTCAAGATCTCATCCAGCCTAGTCTTGAACAATTCCAGGGAGGGGGCATCTATAGCCTCCCTGGGCAACCCATTCCAGTCTCACCATCCTCACTGCACTAGCCTCTAGGCATCTGCTTTCCAGCACCACCTCAGCTGGAACTCTGACTTATTTCACAGTCAGTAGAAGTACCTAATTCTCCCAGTACAGTTTAGCACAGGTGCAGCTTTGGTTTCCTCATTTCCTTTTATCTATTGTCATTTCCATGCCAATTTGCCTTTTCTCTGTCGTTTAACCACAAGCTGAAGCCTCTTGCAGAGAGATCTTTCATGTACTGTTATTTACTCCTCTGCATTCTGGTTTAGGATGTAACCAAAATATCCCCAAAGTGTCTCTGTGACTCCATTAGCTTCTCACTCATTCCAAGCATCATCCTGCTCAGTGTTGCACCAGGAATGGATCCTTTAATACCTGAACACATTTTAAGAGTATGAAGGAGCAGGAATCCTCTGTCAAGAAACTCCCACTATCAGCACTCCCTTCAGTCCTGCTGCAAGAACTGGCCAACTAATGCAAATGGCTATGAGAAACAAGCATCTGCAGTTCTTTTATTCAATGTCAAAGCAATTTACTAAAAGTAGGATGACCTACTGACATGAAGATCTGCTGCTCTGCAAGTCCAGGGCTCACAGCTGCAGCTTGTCAGTGTATGCACACAGCATACTTGCCCTTCCTGCTGGGTGTACTTCCCCAAAATCGACCATATAAATAAGATACCTATTAGAGATGGTAGGACACCCTCCTTCCTGAGATCCCAGTCATCACAGAATCATAGAATCCTAGAATGGTTCAGCCTGATCATTATGATCATCTAATTCCAAACCCTGCTGCCATGAGCAGGGACACCTCCCACTAGATGAGGTTGCTCAAGGCCTCTTCCAACCTGGCCTTGAACATATCCAGAGAGAGCGTACCCACAACCTCTGTGGACAACCTGTTCCACCACCCTGTGAAGAATTTCTGCCACTGCACACTTCTGTATGCTCACAGCAGATATCACCCTGCTGAGCGCTTCCCTTCCTGCACCTCCCTGCCCTGGTAGCTGGCAGAGAGGGGCAGGAATCCCAGCCCAGCCCCCTCTTAATGCCCTATTCTACTGCCAGCCAGGGAGCTGAGGCAGACCAGCCCTGCTGACCACAGCACATGGCTGTAGAGTTCACCAGGCAGTGCCAGATCTGCCTTTGGAACTTAAAATGAAGCTCAGCCACTGGTACAGCTGCAGAAAAATGTCTTTGCCCAGGTTGTGTATATTTTCCCTTTACCCAGCACTTGGAAGAGCCTTGCAGTTATCCTCATGAACATGCCATGGCACTATGAAGAATTTCCTGCATACTTTCTGGTTAGTGGAAGTTTTAATTTTTATTCAGTAATGGGTCTGGACACTTGTTTTCCAGCTTCTTCCATGCTGCCAGTCCCAGCTCAGCTGTAACTACAGGCTAACTTCTTACTGAGGAGTGGAGATGAAGGGAATGCAACCAGGCCTGGACAAATGTGACATGTGTCACTTCAGATTTATATCCAGGAATCATACCTATATCCCTGCATTGTTCTACAGAAGATCAGGTCTTTGCTGAATGTCAGGTCAAAAAGGCTCTCTGCCCTTTTCTACACTGATGAGTCATGCTTTGAACTGCAGAGTCCACTAAGGGCATCCCAGCTCCCTTCTGCCATCCTTGTCATGTGCTGCTATCTGTAGCATGTACCTTTTTACTCTTCCCTCAGCCAATACAGAGCAAGCAGGCTGCCTCCTGTGCCCACCTGCTCTTCCTCTAACAATTGAACATTGTGTCAAATTGCAAAACACTTCAGCTTCTATGTCTTATTCATAGAAAGGTTTGGGTTGGAAGAAACCCTAAATATTGTAGTGGAGGGGCTATTAAGTAATGCAAGATGCTATTTTCAAAATTTAATATTGTTTATTAATAGTCAATATTCAGAACTCGCACCACCCCGATCACCAATTTTAATAATCATCAGTTCTTTGCATCAGTCATGGAAACTTTATATACAGGTAATAACAGGATCTAGAAATAACTTGTAATAATAGGTAACATTAATTGAACTTGACTGAACTGGAAGAGAAGGCTTTGCCCTTAGTGTACCGCTTGCGGTCAATACTCCACTTGCCCACTAGGTGGACTCAAGGAGCTCCTTTCTGCTTATGGAAGAAGGCAATGGTGAACTACAAGAGGCTTAAAGTATTTACTCACAAAATATTATCTCCCGACTCACGGGGCTGGCTACAGCTTCAGACAGTACCCAAACGCTTTCAGGGGATTCTTGTCATCCGCTGAGACTTGTGGCTCTTCCTGGGCTGCTGGGGAAAGGAGGCAGACAATGTCTGACTTGGTCCTGGTCTCCTCTGGATGATCTGTGTATCTCCAGGACTTCCTGTCTTGGCAGGAGGCTTTTAGGTGCAGGCAGGATGTCTTGAGATGTGCAGTCTCAGCACGATGTCATGCTGGCTATGCAAGCCGATCATGTGGAGGCATTTAGAGTCTGTTCCTGTTAAACCTTTGGAAGGCAGTTTCCAGGCAGTTCAGGATATAAGGCAGCACGAATACAATGGCAGAGAGTAGATATAGTGGTGGAGCACACATTGTGCTCCCTGCTTTTCTCCTTTTATCCACAAAGCCTGAGACTAATGGGTCTTTGGACACAGAATAGTCAATCAGAATGGTAGCTAGCCAAGCTTGACTGTATTAGATGCTTTACCCATTTTAGGGCAGAACACAGGCCTTACACAAGGCACACACAAGCTGACCATGTGTATCTTGTTTATCGCAGGCTGCAAAAGGCCAGCGTCCTCAGACTCTGGGAATGGGCTGCCCAGGGAGGTGGTGGAGTCACCATCCCTGGAGGTGTTCAAGGCGCATTTGGACATGGCACTTGGTGCCATGGTCTAGTCTTGAGGTCTGTGGTAACGGGTTGGACTTGATGATCTTTGAGGTCTCTTCCAACCTTGGTGATACTGTGATACTGTGACTCAGTGGCACCAGGTTCTTTGTCCTCTTTCCTGCAGTTGCTTCTGCCCAAACAGAAGGAGGGACAGCAGAAGAAACATGTCTGGGCAAGCCAGGACGTGTATGAACTTATTTTGGCCTATTTAGGCCTACCACAACAAAGATCAGCTAGCTCCAACCCCCTCTAAGGCAATCTCTCCCCAGCTTTTTAGATGTTTGCAGTGTGCATGAGTCTCATCAGTGTCTTTGTCCCAACACAATTCAAAATCCTTAGAACTCACCCTTTATACAGAGTTCCCCAAACTAATTTAACTTCTTTATGCATTTTATGAACTACCCAGTCAAGTAACAGACACATGTATTTAAACAGCTCACATTAATGATGCTCTTCTACCAGCAGTTTAGGACAGGAAGACAGGAGTAAGGATTTTCCTATCCAAAATTTAAGAAAGCAAATAAGAAAAAGAGAGAGAGAACAGTTATGGCAAGTTCCTTACAGCAGACCAATAATAAAGTGGCAAACAACAGTAGAAGTTTTTATGCCTCTTCAGCTGACAAGTTTGTGATGTGAGCACATGCATGAAAGAGCCTTTCCTCCAGTTTCCTGTGCCTGCATCTGTACAAAAGAAGGTAGAGATAAGAGGTATCTGCTTATTCATAACTAGCTGAGTATCCACCTCCCGGGTTATGCATCCACCACTGCCTAAACCTTCATGTGCCACAGCTGACTGGCCAGCACGACATGACATAGCTCCTTTCAGGGAAGCAGCATTCCCTTCCATCTGAATTTAATGCTAAGGGTTTTACCTCCCAGGGGTTTTACTACTACTGCAGACTTCTACAATTAGTTAGTTTTCCACCCTTGATGATTACATGGGATTTCTCCATGGCAACACTGATTTGTGGAGTTCACTATCAGGAACAGAAGAAACCCACAACCCCCCCAATTTCCACATAGATGGTGACAGCAGCACTGAGTGTGCTCTGGCTGCAAATCCTACAAGGCAGCAGCTATTTGTCCAGCTTCTGGTCTGCTTCAGAGACTGGCAGGTTCAAGGTGTCCAGCACTTGGCTCACTGTCTGCTATGGGGTTGGCAATGATTAGCCAGGTATTGCCTCATTATTTCAGATCTGCTAGAAAAATCCAGAAACATAGAATGTCGAGGTTAGAAGGAACCTCTGGAGTTCATCTGCTCCAACCTCCTACTGCCAAAGAAGGGTCACCTAGGGCAGGTCACACAGGAATGCATACAGATGGGTTTTCAAGTCTCCAGAGAAGACTTCACAGTCTCCCTGGACATCATGTTCCAGTACTCCAGCACCCTCACAGCAAAGAAGTTTCTTCTCATGTTGAGGTGGAACTTTGAATGTTCCAGCTTATAGCCATTGTGTCTTGTCCTGACACAGGACACCACTGAAAAGAGACTAGCCCCTTCTTGTCTTGACACCTATCCTTCAAATATTTGTAGACATCAATAAGATCCCTTCTCAGCCTTCTTTTCTCAAGATTAAAACAGCCCCCTTTCTTCATAGGAGAAATGTTCGAGTTCCCCTGTACTCCTTGTAGGCTCTGTTGGACTCTCTCCAGCAGATCCCTGTCTCTCTGGATAGAGTTTTCCAGATGTAGTCTCACCAGGGCAGAGGGAGAGGAGAATCTCCTTAGATCTGCTGGACACGTGTGTCTTGATGCACTCCATGATACCACTGGTCCTCTGGCATGGGTCTTCATCGCATTTCACGTTCCATCTCACAGAGTTGGGCTGCTGGGGAGGCACTGTTTATTTCTTGCCATATTGCAGCAGGTCTTGTTCAAGATTTTTCTCCACTGCATGGTGCTATGCCTCTGACACCCACTACTTTGTAATATTAAAAAGTACCAGCTAGGTTTTGGACTGCTTTCTATGTTGGAAGTCCTAGGTCAGTCTGTGCATTATGGCAAAGCACATTAAAGACACCTAAGAATTTGCTCTGTGGTGGAATACGGACATCTCCAGCTGCAGAGCCACATGTGGTTACACATCAAAGCTGTCCCAAAGCATCAAACTGACACAGTAAAACCAGACAGAATTGTCATGACTATGCCTGAGCAAGGAGGAGTTACCCAAACTGAAGCAGTTGTAAGGTGACAGTACTTTCTTATGCTTCAATCAGTCAGGGACCTACTACTATTTTAAGAGATTCATGTAATGGGCTTGGTTTGGAAGAGACCTTAAAGGTTGTCTAGTCCCAAGGGACAGGGCAGGGACACATTCCATTAGACCAGGTTGCTCAAGGCCTCATCCAGCCTGGACTTGAACAGCTTCAGGGAGGGGACATCCACGACCTCTCTAGGTAACCTGTTCCATATTGCAAGAAGACACAAACCCTCAGGAGAGTGAATAAATAAAACAAAAATATTTACCATGGAGTCAAAAAAAGGATAACCTCAAACCTTCATCTTCAAGCAGATTTTGCCTCCATTGCATGGGGATGCTTCAATGTGGGGATTAATAATGACTGTATGGCCACTTCTGGTCTGGTTCCAATATCACCTATTGAAGTTTTGCACTTGTGAAAGGTTAACCATAGCAGGGATAGAAACTTTGTTTTCTGCCCACCAGGTAGCTTAATGGATGTGGTGGATCCTTTCTTCTGTCCAGCAACACTTAATCATTTATATAAGCAAACACACCTCCACCAGGAGAAACCTCCCCACTTCAGAGTGATCTTTGGCCTTGTGGCTCCACTCTGCCCATGGCAGGGAGCTGCAGAGACCCAACAGACTCTGTAGCGCATGGTAAGCCCTGGTTCTTCACTGAAACACCTGTGCTGGGAAAAATGCTGGAGTAAGAGAAGCTTATGTGGTCCCCATGTTCACTGTTGTCATACAATCACAGAATGGTTCGGGTTGGGAAGGACCTTAAAAGTCATCTAGTTTCAACCCCCTGCCATGGTTATGGGCACCTCCCACTAAACCAGGTTGCTCAAGGTCTTGATGGTTAGTGGTTGAGCTGTCTTAATGACTTACAGTAAAGTAACAGGGTTTGTTTCTGCTGCATGCTGCTGAAGGTAAGCCTAATCCAATGGCATCTTTGATGTGACAACTACCAGCTTCCCACCACTGATACTGGTGAACACCAAGTAACTCCTGCAGACACAAAACTCATAAGGTTTTATCAGCAATAGAAAATGTTAAACCTCAGCCAGTAGGTTTCTTGTGGAGGCCACAGAATGCTGGGTGGGAGCAGAAGGTCACTTATAGCTCCAACAGAGATAGAAGGGTTCTACTCACCAGAAGCTCACAGGCAGCCACATCGGCAGAGGCCAGAGCTCACACTGCTAATTGGAGCATTTCAAGAGTGATAAAAGCCTGCTCTGCAGGACTTCCTGCCCACTCTAATGGAATTAATTTCACCCCAGTATCTCAATGGTCATATTACATATACTCCCTCCAAACCAGCATTTCAAACAATTAAAGCCAGGTTAATTACTCTGCCAGCTACTGGGAACACTTACAATGCCACCACATGTAGCAGGGGCACCCCATGAAGCTCAGTAACCCCATGTTTCCCATCCAGACACATGGGAAACAACTCACTGTGATGGTTTGGGAGTTCTCCACACACTCCCCCCCCTCCCCCCTCACCTTGTAAAATACCCAGACTAGAACTCAGCCAGCTGGAAGTTAAGGACTGAAGCTCTATTTACAGCTCAGCACAATGTACAAGCAGAGATATACACTAGAGACAGGAATAGTTACAGAAATAGACAAGTTAAAGGGAATACAGAAACACAACTCCCCTCCCAGAAATCAGAGACCCCAGGAGGGGCTCCCAACCACCCTTCCACCTTCTCTCCACCCCTATACCTTACCCCAAGGTTTGCCTTACGTGCAAGGTGAGTTTGGAGGATCGGCCAGGGGGTTTAGAAGAAAAGTGGTTAGAGAGATTACTCAGTAGAGAGGAGAAAGAGCCAGAAGCTGCTAGACCGAGACTCTGTGCCCCAGAGACTGACTTATCTATGTTTTGAGTACTTATTCTTAAACATCTCAGCAAGCCTATGAGTGAAGCAGACATCACCATTGTTTCCTTTTCACAGCCTATAATATAATTTTCTCCGTTAAAATATTCCAATTAGCCTCAAACCAGCACACTCACCTTTTCTGCATTTTAATCACAGAATTTTTTGGTTAGAAGATATGCTTAAGACCATCAAGTCCAACCATTAACCTAGCACTGCCAAGCCACCTCTAAATCATGTCCTTCGGCCCACATCTGTCTTTTAAATCCCTCTAGGAATGGCAACTCCACCACTGCCCTGGACAGCCTGCTCAAATACTTAAATCATTTTGGTGAAAAAATTCTTCATAAAATCTAACCTGAACCCCTCCCAGTGCAATCTGAGGCTATTTTGTGATCCTTGGGAGAAGACCACAACACCCATCTGGCTTCAACCTCCTTTCAGGTAGTTGTAGGGAGCAATAGTCTCCCCAGGCCTCCTTTTCACCAATCTAAACAATCTCAGTTCCATCAGCTGCTCCTCATAAGACCTGTGCTCTAGACCCCTGAGATATCATTACCTCCTAAATAACAGCACTGATTACAACACGGATGGTGTGTGAGATTTCATGGGGTATTTGGTATGAGGTTTGAAAGCGTTCACAACACAGCAGGACACAGAGGAAGGCTCAGGAACTATGTCTCTGAGGTGGTTACATCCAATAGTGTGGCATCACTGAGTTAGAGTTCCTCTTTTCCTCATCCAGTCCAGCAAAGAGCAAGGGAAGAACAGAGCTGCTGCACACAGGTGCACCAACAGTCACTTAACCATGGTGCCAGAAAGGAAACCAGCTGGAGACAATCCATCTGAAGAGTCAATAGCATGGAGTTACCCAATACACCTATGAGCTGGCACTCAGCAGGTCTGCAGCTAGTAGAGCTGCCAGGTATTGAAATGGTCTCCCCCAAAACTTCACCTTTACAGATGAAGCAGCACCAGGCTGGGAAGGAGAACCTGAGAACAGCTAGATGTGCCAGTGCAATGCTTACCCTCACAGACCGAGGTGCCCTTCTAGTCTTACTTTTTGGTTCTTCAGTACTCCACATGTTGCAGTAGATTTCACCAGGACACTTGTCACACACCCACCTCCCCCAGCCACCAACGATTCAGAGCTCAAGTGCTTGTAGCAACAGGAGAATGTTTTGCCTTCTCGGCTGTTGATCTACCCATCACCTAAATCGGGAAGATGAAAGCATTTCAGTGCTCTGGGAAGTGTGACCACTACTCAGATTTTCTACAGATCAAATAGCTGAAACTAGACCAAAAAAATGCAGAGCTGCAGTAAGCACTTTGTAAGACTTGAGAGATACATAAAGATGTGTTAAACCTAAAGCCACAAGCAGCTTGAGCTCTCAGATTTCACTGGGAGCTTGGGTAATTCAGCAGTGATGCTTTAATTTGTTGCTACCAATTCAGATGGCATTTTCCACAGGTTTGTGAATGTTACCCAAGGGAGTTTCCAACAGAAGTCTGTTTGGACACTGGGATGTTTAACTATTAATATAAAACTATTCCTTGTCCTCCTTTTCAGTGTCCCTCACATCATTCACAGGCTTAAAGAGTCACCTACCACCACCAGCATTACAAATGGGAAGAAAAGTCTCTGCTTCAGACTGAGCCACTCACCTAAAGCAAGTAGCATATTTGAACTTGCTCTTTACTTGCTGGTCAAGACAGCATTTTTCAGTAACTGCAGAGTGCATCAACAGCTAAGAAAGGAATGGAAACCACTGTTTAAAATGACACAGCTCTGAAGTGGACAATGCCTCCCCTCTTCCCCCAAATCTTTCTGAAGCCAAATAATTCACTATTTGTAATCATCCTCTACCATGTTGCTTTCTAGGGGTGTTTTCAGGACAGGAGCATGGGAGTTTGTATAGCATACCAAGGTACATCAGACACTTCTGACAAGCAGCAAGCCACATCCTTTTTCACTCCCAACCCTTGATCCTAAGCATCCTTTTCTCCAGACATCCTGAATCTGGGTGCTCCAATGACTCTGAAAGCAAAATCCATCTGTGTCTTCAAATAAACCAGATTCCACCAGTCCTTCCAGGAGGCCAGGATGCCTGTAGGACAGCAAAGAGGTCACTGTCAGGCTGCTTTAACTTTTAAATGTTTCTCCCTGTCAGATCACCACACAATTGAACTGTTGGAATAGGTCCAGAGGAGGGCCACAAAGATGATCAGAGGGCTGAGCAGCTCTGCTATGAGGACAGGCTGAGAGAGTTGAGGCTCTTCAGCCTGGGGAAGAGAAGGCTTTGAGGAGACCTGATAGTAGCCTTCCAGTATTTGAAGGGGGCCTACAGGAAGGCTGGGGAGGAACTATTGACAAGGTCTTGCAATGACAGGACAAGGGGCAATGGGTTTAAACTGGCAGAGGGGAGATTTAGACTGGATGTTAGGAGGAAGTTCTTTCCAGTGAGGGTGGTGAGGCACTGGAACAGGTTGCTCAGGGAGGTTGTGGCTGCTCCCTCCCTGGAGGTGTTCAAGGCCAGGTTGGAGGAGGCCTTGAGTGACCTGTACTAGTGGGAGGTGTCCCTGCCTATGGCAGAATTATCTTAGAATGGTAAGGTTGGAAGGGACCTCAATGATTCTGTAATACTAAAGCAGATTCCAGGACTGTTGTACAACAGCAGCTTAGTAGGCCTACCAAGTTAGACAGCTTCCTGAATACTGGGAAGGGTCCTGTAAAACCCTAGTTATAAATTATTTACCCAAAGCCTGTGATAGGGGTAAGAGATTACACTCAAACTCCTGTATTGCCTAGCAGTTATGCTGTAGTGAAGCTACATGTCACAAGGAGCCAGGCTGTGTGGTCACTTGCTGAAGTGACTGTCCTTGCAACAGAATTGATGAAGAAACAGGAGCAATGAAGTGTGACTACATCACTGCTCCTTCTTCTACCTATAAGTGAAAACTGTTTATTTTTTTTTTTTTTAAATAGACTATTTTAACTGGAGTAGGGTTGTAGAGATGATTAAGTATCAAAGGCACTATTAGGAGACTGAGCTCAACTCAAGTTGCACCTACAATAACAGTCTGGTTTTCAGGTAACCTTTAAGTCATTACCACAGCAGAGAAGGCTGAACCATGCACTTACAGTTTGGCCACAGATAAAGCCCAAACATAGTGTGAGCAATGGGATTTGGTACTCTCAAAGGACTCTTCCAACCTCAACAGTTCACAAATTCATAGAATAGTTTGGGTTGGAAGGGACCTCAAAGATCATTCAGTTCCAATCCCTCTGACATGGGCAGAGACACCTTTTGCTAGAGCAGGCTGCTCAAGGCCTCATCCACCCTGGCCTTTGAACACCTCCCTAAGGAGGGGCCACCCACAACTCCCTAGGCAACCTGTTTCAGTGTCTCACCACCTTAAGTTCTACAATTTTACTGTCTTAGCCTTTCCAGTACAAGAAAGCAGCTGCCAAGTCTCTTGCAGTGACTTAGGGGTGACTAAAAGTTCCCAAATACTAAAACAAAACCAGTTGAACCTGGGTGCATTTTTGTTGTTGTTTTCCCTCCCTGGAAACCTCCCTTCTGCTTGTAAATTCCATCTATCAGCCTATTCTCCAGAGGCTGTTCTGGCACCATCAGTGAGTGTGAGAAGAGCATCCCATTATTTTTCCCTGCATCCACCAAGATGATCTTCATTTTTGTTTTTTTTTTTAAGGCAATTCCTTAAGTATTCAGGGCATCTTTAGTTACTTGAGACTGCAAGCACCTGCCAAAAAAAAGCAGTCCTTTAATTACATTCCTCTCCATATGGTTAGCTTCAGAAACACAGGAGTCTGCAAGATGACTGGGAGCCCCTCTTACTTCAGCAGGGACTTGTGGGATGAGCAAGATGCATTCAGGATGGCACAAGCTGGTAACATACCAACCAAAGCCACCTGCTGTCCTGTATTGACTTCACACAGAGACATTTGCTGTGCTGCATCACAACTACCCTGTGACAGAACATACCACACGGCAATGCACAGGCTGCTGTAGCACCATTACAGGCTGCTGAGGGCATCTCATTGTGATGCAAAGCGCTAATTTTCTTGATTCACCCTTGCATCCTAAGACACACTCAACACAGCTAAAGAGAGATCTGTTCTCTGGCTCACTTATTACTTTCATTTATCAGCAACAAAATCCATTGAAATAAATTCAGAATAATTTCTTTCTGAGCTATTAGAAAAAGGCCCATCTGAATGTATCTCAGAGACAGCTATTGCAGGAAAAAGCATGGGTGAGGGAGGATCCTGAAGCAGTACAGAAATAAAACAGAATTATTTCACTTTCAGGACATTTATTTTACCCTGCAATCTGATATGCAGAATTTATGCAAGGATCCTGGGAGGCAGCAATGCTTCACTACACAATAAAGCTGCACCTTTCATGAAAGCTAATAGGAGGCCCAGATTCTCTTGAAAAGGTTTAACATCAAGCTCATAAAATTAGAATTTCACCTCTGTTTTATCAAAGGTTTTCAATTTGGGAAACAAAAGTGTGGTTTAGTTCAGTCTAAGCAACTTCACAGCACGTGCACTGTTCTCTCCAACAGGAAAAAGCAGAGAAAAGCTGTGCTCAAAGAGACAAAATTCACTTGAAAGGGTGCAGCAATATCACAGCATGGCGATGACATTCTGTTATATTCCTCCGTGTCTTACAACTGACCCCACAAATGGAAAAGCACTCAAGGGTTAGGCCAGGCAATCACAGAGCGTGGGGCAAATTGCAGTTGCTGTGCAAGTCATGCACTCCAGCCTGACCAGTGACATCAGATCTCCAATTCTCTTCGGGTTTTTCCGTGCAGCCTTGGATGGACTAGCAGGCAGCTATTTATACAGATCCAGCCTTAAACAGATGGTGAAACTTGGATGTGATTCCCTAGTAACACATTTTGAAGTGACAATTCTAAACCTCTCGCTTTGCCTCAGAACTGCGGCTTTTGGATACCCTGCTACAGCCTACAACATCAACATCCAAACTCACCAGATTCCTCCTGCTATTAGGACACATCAGAAACAGGAGTTATCTACATAGCTGTCACCACTGAAAATGCAGGCTTTGATAGATCTCCAAGTTAACGCTTTGATGACATTGATGTGTTATTATGAGTAATCAGCAACGAAGCATGAGCTTTGCTCTTGGATTAAAACACTGTTCCAAAAGCCAAGCTCAGTGTTCCAACACCACAAGTGGACAAACTCTCCCCATGCCACCTCCTATCAGGCAGTTGAGCAACTGAAAAAAGAACCAACTAACCAACACACCTTGCCTTCTCCCCTCCCCACTTTTTCTTGGAGTTTTAGCTCTCTCCATCAGTAACCTCTAAACAAACAAATTCATTTGCTCTGTTTCTATAGACTCCCATGCAGAGTCTTCAAACAGTGGATCAGAGAGAGTAACTTCAGGTCCGCAGCAACAAAGAAGTTACTCTACCATAGTTTAAGCACTTACCTACACAACACAGCATTCTGTACCCAATGTGTACCACGTGGTGAAGGAAATAGCAGCACCACTACCAGAAAGCAGCTGGAATGAAGAACTCCAATGGTGGAAACGTTCACTCTCCATGCACTACCACACCTTTTTACTCCGCTTTCCTTGAGCTGGACAGCCAATGTGCTGGATCACTTGGGAATTTAGCAGCAGCAGCAGCCCTTTAATAATCTCATTGTTTCCCTTTCAGTTAGCACATTTTCTTAGTTTTCCTTTGTATTGCACTCATAAACATTTTGGACACACACCAAATATTAAACCCTGTATTTTCCTATTATTAGACTGGTTTGCAGAATATAAAGATAGTCAAGCAGAGAGCAGTTAACATTTATCAAAGCTAGCAATGTGAATTACTACTCCTCCCCTCCCTTCCTAAATCCCCAGACAGTGATTCTGGGGGTTCATTTTGCCTGAGTGCTGGATTTTCACAGAGTACTATGTGCCCTGTGTTAAAGAAAGCTGTTGAAGTATTGAAAGACAATCTGATTTCAGCATCCAGCATCACAGGTAGTGAAGAGTGGTACTGCTAGGAAAAAGCCCACATGCTCTGTATATCCAACCAGAGAGGAGGAAACATACCTGTAGGGGAAGGGAAGGGGTAATTAATTACTGCAAGATGATATTTTAAAAAATATTAATAGAATTTATTAATATTAAATATTCAGAACTTGCAGCACCTCGATCACCAAAATTATAATAGTAACAGGTTCTTGCATCATTATGAAAACTATATGCAGGCTATAATAGGATCTAAAAATAACTATTAAATATATATATTAATTGAACTCCACTAAACTGGAAGAGAAAGCTTTGGGGTCAGTGTACCGCTTGGTCTTTACTCACAAAAATATTATCTGACAGTACCCAAAGCTCATGGTGGGGTTGCTGTCAGTAGCTGTTAAGAGGCTTTAGAGTTTCCCCAGGCTTCTGGGTGCTGGAGAAAGGAGACAGACAATCTCTGACCTGGTCCTGGCTTTCTGGACGATTTGTGTTATCTCCAGGGCTTCCCCCTGGGCAGAAGGCTTTCAAGTGCAGGTAGGTGTCTCACGGTGTGTAGTCTGGGCACGGTGTCACTCCGGCTACACAGGCCAAATGCCTGACAGGCAGAGCCACAGCTCAGGATCAAGGAGGTAGCAGGCACAGATGCAATAGCAGACACACCTTGTAATGGCAAAGTGCACACTGTGCTCCCTGCTCATCTCCTTTTATCCAATACAGCCCAAGACTAATGGACCTTTGGCCACAGGATAGCCAATGAAATGGCAGTTATCCAAGATCTGACCATATTGGGTGAAGCCATAGGCTTACTTTACCCTTTTTTGGGCAGAACACAGCCTTGCACAAGGCAACCGTGTGCACCTTGTTTACTACAGTTGCTGGGCAGGCCACAGACTCCAGACTTAGTGGTTTCAGTTTCTTTGTCCTTTTCCCCACGGTTGCTCTCCCCAAAACAGAAGGAGGGACAGCAGAAAAACGTGCCTGGACAAGCCAGGACATGTACAAGCTTAATTTGGCCTGCTTAGGCCTACCACAACAATACCACCAAGACAATGGACACGTTTTCCACACCTTCAGCAATCTTAAATCTCAACAACATATGAAAAGTTTCTATTTTAGTAATGTTTTTATTCAAATCAAAATACAAATATTTGGAAATGTACAAAAATAATAATAATTTTTTAAAAAGGACGTTTCCTACATCTTAAAAGAAGCAGATCAAACTTACTTCTCTATGTGCAATCCATTCTGTGGAAAATCCTACCCGGAAGACATTTTTCTGCTCTCTTCAGAATATTCTATGCTGAATCCCTTCCCCCCCCTCCAAACCCAGACACACTTAAGGCTACAAAGCATCATTTTGAAAAAGCTAATGCACTAACTGTCCCTGAACATATTACAAAGAAACCATTTCTCACAGGTAATAAAGAGGATAATATTTCCCTAATGACTGTAGAGCAAACTACTTGCTGTTGGGTAGTCTGCAAGTGAAGCTCTCTGAGGATTGTTGATACATAACTCGAGCAACACAGATGGCCTACACTATTGTTTTTTAAGCTATTTTTACAAATTTGGGAAAGCAATTATAGTTTAGTTGATGGTCTTCTTTCCCCCTCTCCCTTGTAAATGTCCACTCTTCAAAAAAATGAAATATATCTGAAGATAAAAATAAACAGCAGTAGAAGAGGTCTGAACACTTTTTTTTTTTTTTTTACATCATCTGCCAACACATAAGGAACAGGAATGATCACCTGTTCATTATCACACTGCACCAATGAATGTACAAGTGGAGGCATTATCACAGTTAATTACTGCTTTGAACCACCCCAAACTCTATCTCCCAAGTATTTTTTGTATGAAGTTTTTGCTCAGTGATATTGAAGAAATTACCAAGCAGTACAGCTCAACTCGGTGTTCTGTCACTCTATTTTCTTGGACATTTGGCCAAGACACTGCTTACTTTTTGTGCTCTGGTAGTACATATTTCTCTGAGCTGCAGTTATGTGAGGATAGGTGAGGCAATGCTTGTAGAAAGAGATAGCTGCTTAAACTGATGTTAGAGAGCAAAAAGCTTATTGGGGCACACGAGTCCTTCTCAAGGTCTGAAAATCAGGAGGCTTTCAAGTTGAAAACAGTTGCTCAGTTTACATGAACATGCCCAACCCTTAAGAGCAAAGCAAGTTGGCAGCGCTTCAGAGAAAGCTACAAAGAAACAGGTCCTCTCCAACCTTTTTCTTTGCCATTCCTTCAGTTGCCAGTCTCACCCACATCCTGTAACAGAAAGCTGCTTGGCCAGAGAACAGTCAGTTCCTACTGGTAGTACCCAGCACATGGGCACCCAAGTCATCATCTTGCTGCTACCTGCGAACAAGAACTGTTTACCTAGTCCCACGTGGGGAAAAGTCTCACCAACTTTCACTCTGGCGGAGATGAGTGCAGGTTGAACGCAAGCACTGCAGCAGCATTCTGCCTGCAACACATTTCACTAGACCAGTTTTCAATTCTATTCTTCTACAGCTATGCCTCTTCCATCTGCAAGATCTGATTATCTACAGAGAAAACTAACACCACAGAAGTAATGTTTAATTCTGTAACAAGAGCTAGCTCAGGATGACAAGGCCGTTCTTCTCAACATCCTGTCTTCAAGTCATCTGATGGAAAATCATTACTCTGTACTTATATGTACAGATACATTGAAGTAGAATACATACAAGCTATTTAAGTTCTCCAGTAAGTTTTAATCAGTGCCTTCCTTCTTGATGTCTTAAAATATTTTTAAGATTGTCCTGTGAGTTTCTCTCAGCACTAACCCATGATATACATTTTTTTTCAATTGCTAAGTATTTTTTGTTTGTTTTTTTTTTTTTTTTTACTCCAAAGGAAAATTTATTTTTCTAAAGTGATCTTGAGCACATTCTCAACCATTACCCCACATTCAAAAAATGTCATGTGAGATACTCCTAGAACTGGTATCACCAGGAGATTCTCCAGTCACTTCACATTACTGGTTAAGATTAAAGAACAGTGCTGAGAACTACTTGAAATCTACTGAAGTTGTCTTTATCTTGCCAAGGCATAAGAACACGTCGTAGGCAATTTTATTGCCAACTGAGAAGAAACCAAAGAACATGAAATGTATTTATTACCAAGAAAGACAAACTCAGCAATACTCAACATGGCAGTCATACCTGGAAAAAATGGCTAAATAGCAATTTGTAGATGAGATGCAACTACATAGACATTTTCAGGAAGCTCTGCCTGTGCAGTAATCTGCTTCCTGCAACCACCTTTCACCTAGACCTACAGTGACGCTACAACCAGCAAGTACATCAACTGACAGCCAGGAGCGATATAAACCAGCAAGTTTCTGATGTAAAGAAACTGCTTTTCTTTTAAGAAGGTAGGAAGATATATAACAGATTATGAAACAGCAAAGCAGTATTTGAGAGGTAGCCTAGTTGCTCATTTGACTGGCAGAGGTAGAGCTAGTTGAGAAACCAATAGGGAAGGCCAGTCAAAAGGGAAACTCCCAAATTAGCTAAGACACAAAAAAACCCCAACCAACAAAAAAAAACCCAAAACAACCAACCCTGACTCTCAGCATGGGGCTGCTTATGATTCAGCTGCATTTACTTACTTTTATATAGGTGAGGTCATTGTAAGAATAGTCATTCAGGGAGAGAATGCTCCCAGAGGTAAGCAGGGAAGCAGCTTTTCTACAGTGTGGCACCTATCAATCAATCAAGCAAGTAATTGAGCTCCTTTATACATCTTACAGCTATGAAGGTTAATAAAGCTAAATAGCTCTCCTCTTTTGGCAGGTTGATACAACTACAAAACCAAGTACATACCCAACACTAGAAGCAAAACTGTCTCAAAACACCGTTAGGTTCACCTATAAACAATTCTCCGTGCTATTTCTTCCCTCAGGAAAACAGGCCAACTTTTTTTGAGATGAAAGCCAACAAGATACATTGGTCAGAGTCAACATATATTAAAACCTTCCTATCTTAAAAGCTGAGACCTTGGTACAGAATCATACATAATGCTCCCTTGGATTGATGTAGACTCTTCCAGGTCCCGAGTTTTGTGGGTATCTGCTGCTCCAGTTTTTGTAGTAGGTTTGCTGGTAAACAGGATACATTTGCTGGAGACTTTCTTGATCCTGGGGCTCTTCGGTATCACAAGTAAGTTGCCTTCCATTCACAATTTTCTAAACACACAGAAGAAGCAATCAGTTTCACAGTCATGCACAGAACCTGCAATTCTCATTCTTGTTAAGGCTCTAAGCCAAATAAAAGCTGCACGACCTCCCAAACAGTCCTATCAATCAAGAACCTAAACACGCCGATCACTAACAGACAAGGCAGAGCTGCCAGCAACTATTCAGAGTATGCCTCATACATTTGTTCCAAAGGAATTTAGAATTTAAAACTCAATAAAGCTAAAAGGCAAATCACAAGCTATGAAAAGAGAGCACAGGAGTGCTGGTAGACATTTTATTCAGTAAAAACTTCAGAGCTGTACTGTTTATGTACCTAAATTAGTCAGCAAAGTTCTCTAGTTAATCATAGATTCATAGAATGGTAAGGTTGGAAGGGACCTCAAGGATCATCCAGTTCCAACCCCCTGCCATAAGTAGGGACACCTCCCACTAGTACAGCTCACTCAAGGCCTCATCCAATCTGGCCTTGAACACCTCCAGGGAGGGAGCAGCCACAACCTCCCTGGGCAACCTGTGCCAGTGCCTCACCAACCTCACTGGAAAGAACTTCCTCCTAACATCCAGTCTAAATCTCCCCTCTGCCAGTTTATACCCATTGCCCCTTGTCCTGTCGTTGCAGGACCTTGTAACAACGAGTATTAAAATGATATTGACACTTTCTACTTCATGGACAGCAAATGTTCTGTCCACTTCATGGACATCCAACAGCTAGTACCTAGGATGGACAAAATATTTGTCCATCATGGAAGACATCCTTATGATCTTATTGTAAGGAAGAAGACTAAATTGAAGCTTCAATCAGCAATTAAAGCCAGCTTCAGCTTGTTGCTTACCATGTGGTGCAAGTTTCCGGTTTCCTCCTCTCTGTACTGGCTTTGCAAAGCAAAATGTTCTTTCTGAAAGGAGAAAAGTTAAAATGGAACCAAGTCAAAATTCAACCTGTAGAACAGCCTTATTTGATACAAATGCTCATCAGTACAAAATACACTCTGCCTTGTCTACTGTCTTTGCTATCTTTGAGAATACTTCTTACAAGCTAATCTCTGGCAGAAAAAAAAAAGAGGTTGTCAACTTAAGTGCTACTTACACGTTTAATCTTGAGTTTATTCAAACACAGGCACGTTTGAGAGTGATTAAAAAGCTTTACTTTAACATAACACTGTTTTTAGATACGCCACAGTTTAAGAACAAAGCACCACAAGCATCATACAGGGGAATTCTGAGTCTGGTCTTGCACCAAAGTATTTAACTGAAAATAATTTGTTTTTCCCCCCTACACTGCTGAGTGCAGAAGCGCACATTTGTGTTAGGAATTCATGGTTCAAAACTCCATTGAAAGGGGCAGAGAATACCAAAATGTTGCCCTTTTTGTTCTTAGTCTTAGTTAAACAAAGGATTGCCTGAATTAGTGCCTTTTATACATATCTAAGGAATTCCTCTTTAAATCACTGGATTTCTTCCACTGTTCAGCTTCCTCTTGATTCACCTTGAAACTCAGCTGCCAGACAATACCCGGAAAAATAGAAATAGCTTTGTGGTTTAAAAAGGTGAGGAAGATAAGCTCATGGTCTTCACGGTAAGTAACATTATTTACACTGCCATTTTTTATTTATTCCATGTAACATTCTTATGTTTTGTACTTCTGCCTCACAAGTGAACTGCTTTTTCCTAGTTCTTAAGAGATTGACACAAACATGTAAACCAGCATCTGCAAACACCGCTACAGAGAAATTACGAGTGTTTAATTACACTGTACTGGTACTTCTATGCAGCTTATTATTTAACATTAGAGGGCTGGAGTAGCTCTCCTATGAGGACAGACTGAGAGAGCTGGGGCTCTTCAGCCTGGGGAAGTGAAGGCTTTGAGGAGACCTGATAGTAGCCTTCCTGTATCTGAAGGGGGCCTACAGGAAGGCTGGGGAGGGACTATGGACAAGATCTTGCAATGCCAGGACAAGGGGCAATGGGTTTAAACTGGCAGAGGGGAGATTTAGACTGGATGTTAGGAGGAAGTTCTTTCCAGTGAGGGTGGTGAGGCACTGGAACAGGTTGCCCAGGGAGGTTGTGTCTGCTCCCTCCCTGGAGGTGTTCAAGGCCAGGTTGGACGAGGCCTTGAGTAAGCTGTACTAGTGGGAGGTGTCTCTGCCTATAGCAGGGAGTTGGAACTAAATGATCCTTGAGGTCCCTTCCAACCTTACCATTCTATGATTCTATGATTAGCATGTAAGCATTGATGTATACTTCAAGCTAGCATACCTGAAGGAGTACCTATATAAGTCATCTGCTATCCATCACTATGAAATGTCTACAACATCCACCTTTGCTTTAATACCAACACTCATTTACTTAGATATGTGTAAAAAGTAGTTAAATACTGACTACTTGTATTGGTTAGAGTTTAGCTTCTCAGGGGATACCAATACAGTAATAATAGAATGTTTTCCCCTCTTCCCCTCCCCTCTTGGATAGAGGAGAGAAAAGAGAAGGCAGAAGGGGTAAAGCCACCCACAGAACAGTCTGGTCACGATTTGGAAGGTAAAAGAAAACTTTAACAACAAACAAAAGGTATTTAAAATAAGGGAGTTACAAATAGGAATAGGGAAGAGGTAACAAGGTACAAAAGATATATATACACAGCTGGATTGGATGGCAAGGGTCTGGAGAGATAGTCACTCTAGCATGGTAGAGGCATGGTAGAGGCTAATCACGAGGTGGGAGGGAAGGAGAAATAGGAAGTTCCCCTGTTTATACAGGGGGGTCCAGACAGGAAGCGGGAGTGGGTTGAACACTACAGTTGGAGTCCAGCAGACATGGGGTCAAGTTCTGACCACTCCCCCAACCCGGGAGGGTTAACCCTTTACACTACTAGAGCACAAAGAGGAGAATTTTAGCTCGTGTAGTCACATGTAGAATACTTTACAAGGTCTGAAAGAAAAGATGATGTGCATGATTCGAACAATAATCATACAGATTGAGTCACACAGCAATGTGTCCAGGTGAGTTTTCTATGCCTTCAGAGATGGAGACACCACTTCTCTCAGCAGCCTGTTCCAGCACCTTGAAGAAGTTACTCCTCATGTTCACATGGAGCTTTCTGTGTTCAACCTTGTGCCCATAACCCCTTGTCCTGCCACTGGGTACCACTGAAAAAGACTGGTCCCATCCTCCTTACTCCCATTCATTAAGTATTGATCAGCAATAATGACAGCTTCCTCAGTCTTCTTTTTCCCAGACTGAAAAGCCCCATTTTTCAGTCTTTCCTCATATGAGGAAATGAGAGATGTTTCAAGTCCCCTGAGCATTCAAGAAATGGAAATTGTATATTGGAGATCAAGTCAGGTGTTCATGCTGCATGAAAAATCACATCCCCATAAAATATTTCTGCACCACATATTATACACTATTCAAAAAGTTGTGTAGTGCATCCAAAACAATTTCAGGTCTGTTCTTACACTTCAGATTCATGACAGGTACTTCCACTGAGGCTGAATCTGATCATGAATTACTATTGACAATGCACTGTACGTCAGAAGCTTACACCCGAAATACCTGGAGAGGCTCACCAGCATGCTTCTCATCTAGGACCAGACAATGCAGTTTAGTGAGCATTTGGGACAGAAATTGCATGGCAAGCCCAGACTTTAGTCAAGCAGGACAAGACAGGCTGCTAATGTGCTGCTTTTATCTCTCACACAGCTATTCAAGTGTTGGCTTGTTACACCAAACCATCACAACCAGTCACCTCCGGGCTAAAGGCAGCAATCTGACACTTATTTCTATTAGATAACACAGAAGCTCTTCCCTCAGGCATAACAGTACACATTGATTACAGGCAGTATCAGCTAGCAATACAGCCTGTAGCTGAAGTGCTTGCAGTTTCAGAGTTCCACATAAGGGAAAAAGAACAGGTGCAGTAACTGTTATGCAAACATCCTTTATTTTTGCATAAAGCATAGTTAACATCTAGGCTGAAAGAAATACTCTTTCCTCTCTTTCACAAAACTGCTTAAGACAGTATTCATGCAGTGTGAGGGAAATGAGCATTCCATTCTGTCTCTTTAGGGTCTGTCTTTACAAAATATATGTAGATAAAACATTTTATTGTATGTTCAACAAGGACTGCTGTGAGCTTCAACTTTTCTTTGGTCTTAAGTATTCACTGACAGAAGTCATAGTAAGCAAACCCAATTCAAAACCAGCAGAATTCTGAAGTGGAAAACAATAAGGTATGCCCTGTACAAGATTCATACAACGGTTTGGGTTGGAAGTGACCTCAAAGATCATCTAGTTTCAGCTCCTCTGCCATGGGCAGGAACACCTTCCACGACATCAGCTTACTCAAGGCCCCATCTAACCTGGCCTTGATCACCTCCAGGGAAGGGACATCCACGACTTCCCTGCACAACCTGTTCAGTGTCTCACCACCCTCACTGTAAGAAATTTATTAATAACCAGTATAAATCTATTCTCCTCAAGCTTCAAACCATTCCCCCTCATCCTATCACTACAACCCTTGTAAAACATTGCCTCCCCAGCTTTCTTGCAGGCCCCCTTCAGGTAAAGAATATGTAATTGCATGTCTTTTTGTTGTCACTTTGCCATCTAGCAGCACTACAGATGAACAAATACTGTTTCTGTGTCAATAAGATAATATTTTACCCTAAAATATAAAGCAAAAGGAACATTAACAGAAGCATGATTAACATTTTCTTTAATGCAAGTAGAAATCTAAAAATCAGACCAACTGATTTTATATACATCAAAAATCCCTGAAAGCACTAAAGAGTCAGGTATTCAAAGAACTGATAGTATTTTTTTGCTGGTATACTCAGCAAACAAGGTAAAATTACAAGGTATATAACTACAAGGATATTAGAAGTGATTTAGTGATTTGCACTGGGAATCAAACCCATACTTTGGTAAAATCAGTCACACCAAAGCCCAAATTCCATCATTCAAAGCTTATCAGCTTAAAAGAACGGCTGCTGTTGCTTGTATGCAAGGTGCTGCTTCGAAGTCTAGGCTTAGCAATTACATTTCACAGAATCACAGAAATGTTCAGGTTGGAGAAGACCCCAGGGATCACCAAGTCCAACTTATAACCCTACTCTACAAGGTTCACCCCTAAACCACATCCCCAAGCACCACATCCGAATGACCTTGAAATACATTCAGGGTTGATGACTCCACTTCACTGGGCAGCCCATTCCAATGCCTGAACACTCTTTCCATGAATGTTTTTTTCCTAGTGTCCAGTCTAAACCTACTCAGTCACAGCTTGAAGCTGTTTGTCCCCCTCTGTGATGATTGTTCTCTAAAGCTGCGTACTTCTCTCATTGCAGAAATTCAGACAGAGTTTTTTCTGCTCCAAGAGGAGCAGTCTGTTAAACACTATTAATACAAAAGGGATCGATCCATTTGCCAGTTTCCTGACTTCTAAGGATTACTTCAATACCAAAGATGAAAGACTCAGGTATCACATGTGTTGAGAAACCTCTTGGTTGTGAGCAAGTTATTGCTGGAGAAGCAAAATCCGACTAAGCTAGCATAATAATTTGGCCACAACAACCCCATGCAGATCTACAGGCTGGGGTGGGAGTGGCTGGAGAGCAGCCAAACAGAAAGGGATCTGAGGATGCTGATTGACACCCACCTAAACATGAGCCAGCAGTGTGCCCAGGTGGCCAAGAAGGTCAATGGCATCTTAGCCTGCATCAGGAATAGTGTGGCCAGCAGGAGTAGAGAGATCATTCTCCCCCTGGACTCTGCACTGCTTAGGCCACACCTTGAGTACTGTGTCCAGTTCTGGGCCCCTCAATTTAAGAAGGACATTGAGGTGCTGGAGCGTGTCCAGAGAAGGGCAACGAGGCTGGGGAGAGGCCTCGAGCACAAGCCCTATGAAGAGAGGCTGAGGGAGCTGGGATTGTTTAGCCTGGAGAAGAGGAGGCTCAGGGGAGACCTTCTTGCTGTCTACAACTACCTGAAGGGTGGTTGTAGCCAGAAGGAGGTTGCTTTCTTCTCTCAGGCAACCAGCACCAGAACAAGAGGACACAGTCTCAAGCTGCACCAGGGGAAGTTTAGGCTGGAGGTGAGGAGAAAGTTCTTCCCTGAGAGAGTCATTGGCTACTGGAATGGGCTGCCCAGGGAGGTGGTGGAGTCAGCGTCCCTGGAGGTGTTCAAGGCGGGTTTGGACGTGGCACTTGGTGCCATGGTCTAGTCTTGAGGTCTGTGGTGACGGGTTGGACTTGATGATCTTTGAGATCTCTTCCAACCCTGGTGATACTGTAATAAAAAGGGGGTAGTTCACACTTCTCTACCTCATTTTAAGCTGCTCATGAACACTTACCTGAAGCATAGCTTCTTTCTGTGGCACAGAGAATGCTCTCTCCTCACACGAGGATGGTTTATGAGTGGGTGGAAGATCAATCCTGTAGTAAAGAATGAAATACAACATGCTGTGTTGTGAAGTCCTGTTGAATGGCCAGACATATTTTTATGTTAGCTGTAAAATCATCCAACACTCAACATCGGGGGATACATCACTTTCAGTCATCAATGACACAAGTGAAATATTGCAGCGCTAACATCCACCACTGGCAATAATTCAGTCACACACTGCCTATCGAAAAGCACTGCCTGCAATTTGTTATTTAACACTTATTTATCCTATCAAGTGTTAAGCAGACTGAAGTCCACACACACTCCAAGTAGGATTACAGGCTACTGGTATCTATCATCATTTCCAGGTGATGAGGTACACTCGAAGCCACAGTTACTACTATATCATTTCTCTGAAAAGCCCTTAAGAAAGCTTTACAATCAGTACATGTAAGGCTTCTCTCTTTTAACTCTCAGTGAAAAGCAAATAGTTACAGAACACTTACTGTTTAAGACTACTCATACAAATGTGCTTCTGGTACAGAAATTAAAAGCAAAACAAGAAAACAATACTTCTAACCATGTTAGGAATTACATTGTAAAGAAATGACTCGTCTCGCTGGCTCAAAAGAGGCAAATGCTAATCCTTATTTTATGCTAAGCTCTCTAAGTTATTTCATTCTGCACCTCATTAAGTATATTCAGACATGACAGACATTTTAATTTCTCATTCAAAGTGTTAACTGTATACACTATGTGTGAAAAATCCTGTATTTACAGATATTCCAAGCCATCGTCGCTTTGGATGCATATTCCAAACAGAGTCTAGACAACATCCACTTGAACTGACAAAATCCTTTCAGACTTTTTTTTGGTTTTGTTTTGTTTTCTTGTTTGACCATATTGGTTGCTTAAAAAAGTAAATCACATCTGTGCCAGAGACTTGAGGAAACAACCAGCCTTCCAGAAAGCACTTAAAGTCAGTTATTTCTAAGCACATGCCTGTGGGTGCTTGCTTCATTTTACACATCTCAGGATAAATCTCAGCGGACCCTCACTTCTGCAGAGCATGGTTTGTTTGTTCTGTTAGACCTACAGTTAAGGTAAACTAGCAGTCTATGGCATCTGTCAAGGTTGAGCCTCTCACCTGCCCTCCAGTTCAATCAACAAGCTGTTCTTTTAAAATAACTTCTGAAGAGAGAAAGAATTTTATCACCCCTGAAGTTGTTCTCCGTTCCTCAGTTTCTTTTCCAGAAACACAGGTGGTTTCACATTGGTAATGTTGTGAAATTGGCAGCTGAACAGCTGCCGAGGGAACTCAAACAATTAAATTCCTGCCTAGAACAAACTTTCAATTAAAACAATCAGGCTTAACTAAACTGAAACCAAACCCGCCCAACAAGTACTCACACTTTGTCAAGATAGGACGGCCTTTTCTTCCGCGGAGTCAGCAGCACTGTCACAAAGATGGTAATGATAAAGAGAGCAAGGACTGCTCCAATCACAGCCCCTGCTACCGCAACAGAAGAGGTCTGCTTAAATGGCATATCTGCAATGTGATAGCATAGATGACACCTTTCAGAAGTTCAATACTTTTAAAGCTCAGGTAAGCTACTTCAGCACTGGTCTGAGAAATGTTTCTTCCCTTCATGATCAAACCAAACCCTGCCCTGCGCTAGCAATCTGGCAGCATTGGCTCCAGAAACTCAAACCGGCTGAAAGAGAGCTCACCAACATCATTTCCAAAAGGTCATTGACTACTTCCAATGAGTAATAACCATATGGTTTTGCTTCCCATTTCAGGGCAAGATGAACTTACAGAACACATGTTTTGCATTTACATGAGCAAACCAGGTGTTAACGAGCTAGATACCTACGGCTTTACAGGCAAGCCACTGAAGTCTGCAGAAAGAAAAAAAAAAAAGGAAACAAAATCAAGCGGAAAAAAAAGATGTGCTACTAGCAGGAACAAACACAAACTAATTCTTTACTTACACTCATCACAGCAACCCCTAAGACAATTTAACATTGCCAGGCCTTCACATTTCAAGCTGCAAGAAACAGTCACTTCTATAAATAATTTTTAATAAAGCATGAGGAAAACCTGGGTTTTGTGGGGGTTTCTGCAAAGTATTTTTCATTTGACCACAGCATTGTCAAATCTGATGTTAAAGCAGCTCTTGTACTGAGTTAACATGCTTTTCAGTCTTCAGAAGTCACCTGTTTCACCATGTCAGGGATTCAGTCAGTTTTAACTCTTCAAACTGTGAATCCCACTAGCATGCTTTCATTCACCATCAACCACCTGAGTATCCCCAACCTGCATTTCCATGCTTATCAAAACCTTGCACAATTGGGATAATTCACATGAGCTTTACTACAACTTTTAAGTGTGGAACAGGTAGCATACAGAAATAATGCTCTGCTGCCATTAGTTACTGGGGTGGAAAGGTAACAGCAAAGGGATTTAAAATTAACATACTTCCATATTTGTAACATTTATTAATGCAGTTTGCTCGTTGTTTTCCTTCAGAAATAATTCTGTATTTCTCCACCATGACGCAACCATTCTCTAATCTCTGAGAAGAGAACATTTTCAGGAGCCTCTTGAGCTATGCATTTTATTCCTAGGTCAAACTCCAAAACTATGCACTGTGTTTTACTGATTCTCCTCCTAATACCAGTGCTGTTCTGCTAGACAAAGTTATCTTCTCCCTAATTTAGAAAAAAAACCCAAAACCAAACTACCTTAGTTCCAACCTGATAAAGCGACTGCTGTCCTCTCACTGCTATGGAAAACCTTGCAGCAGTGTTCCCTGGGATCACTCACACAGGTTTTAAGTAGCTTAACCAAATATCAGATTTAGCAGCTCACAAAAATTGCCTAAATTAAGGCATTAACAACATAGATTAATAATGTGCAATTAAAACCAAGTCACTCCAAAAAATGAACACAACGTGCCACTTTCAGTGCCAACTGTTTCATTCCACAAAGCTCCACTTGTCAGATACCATTCTATAGAACTGTTAAGTTCTACTTTCTTCATAAGAATGGGCATATCAGTGAATGGAGTGCTCACTTAAACACTGTAATGTAGCACCCTGTTTCACCTTCTCACCACCCTCACAGAAAAGAATTTCTTCCCAGTACCTAATTTAAATCTACTCTCCTCCAGTTCGAAACTGCTGCCCCATACATATCACTACAATAAAGAAGTCCCTCCCCAGCTCTCCTGTAGCTGCTTTCAGGTACTGAAAGGCTGCTCTAAGGTCTCCCTGGAGCCTTCTCCAGGCTAGAGATGCAACTCTCTCAGCACACCCTTATAAGGGAGCAGCTCTAGCTCTCAGTCATCTTCATGGCCTTTGTGTGGACTCACTCAAGTAGGTTGGTTTTTGTTTTTTGATTTTGTTTTTTTTTTTTTAACATCTGGAGGATCCACAGCTGAACAGGGTACCAAGGTGGGGTCTCACCAAAGTAGAGCAGAAATGGAGAATCACCTTCCTTGACCTGCTGGTAGCACTTCTTTTCATGTGGCTGTGAGTGGCTTTCTGGGCTGTGAGTACATATTGCTGGCTCACCTTCCATTTTTCATCCACCAACATCCCCAAGTCCTCCTCCACAGGGCTGCTCTCAATACATTCATTGCCCAGCCTGTATTCGCGCTTGTGATTGCCTTCGACTCAGATGCAGGATCTTGTACTTGACCTTGTTGAACTTCATATTGGGTTAGACCTCTCCAGGCTGCCAAGGTCCTTCTGGATGGCATCCCTTCCCTCCTGCCTGTCAGTCACAGCATACAGCTTGCCGAGGGTGCCTTGATCCCATTGTCCATGTTGCTCACAGAGACAGCACTGGTCCCAACACCAGCTCCCAAGGAGCACCGCTCATTACCAGTCATTATTTGAACACTGAGCCCTTGACCACAAATGTTTGGAGTGCACCTATCCAGCCAATTCCTTACCCACTGATTGGTCCATCTGTCAAATCCACGTGTCTCCAATTTAGAGACAAGCACGTCATGTGGGAGAGTGTCAAATGCCTTGCACAAGTTCCGTATGCTAGGAGGTCCACAATTCATGAAGATGCTTTGGTCTCGTGATTACACCAGAGGAGTTTCTCCATTGTTTCAAACTGTACTAACTCTACAGTGCCTTCCCCTCTGCTCCCCCTCAAAGATTCTGTTTTCAGTTTTCAAACATCATTAAGTATTGTAATTACAATGAGAGTTCAGCAAACGAAACCCATTTTGGGTGAGATGACAACAGCCACCTGCATACCTCCAAATACCAGGAAAAAAAAGATGCCAGCATCCCAGAAGGTGTTGCAACATACAGGAACTGAAGTACAATAGGCCTTGTGTAACTTGCTTTTTAAAGCTACTCTGCAAAAATGCAGTCACAGAAGTTCTCTCAGTCTAAACTGAGGCTAAATCAGAAGCCCAGCCCACCATGCCAAGCTGAATAAGCTAGAGAACACCAAGATACATGGTGCCAGCTACACAGCTTGTTAACCATCACATTAAGAGGTGACAACAGAGTCATTGCAAGAAATATGAATAAATCACAGCTACGGCAGCAGAAAACAAAACAAAAAACCCAAATAACTTTCTTTTTTTTTTAAAAAGAGAACATTAATTCTATATACTATATGAGCTGTGTTTGCAATGAAACTATTTGGACAGCAACTATCCCTATATATCTTCCTCAAGGTTCACTTTGTAAAAATGGTTTCTAAAGATAATAGGTTTATAAGCTCGGGGTGTCCAAGAGCGAGAGGTTAAAGTGTCCTCCTTCAAGACTTCAGCTAGTTCAACCCATCCTATGTTTTTTTCACCTCCAGTTTCAAGGTTATACCTGTCAAACATTTCTTGACCACTATCTATGTTCCAGAACATAAGAAAATGTTTATTCACACAACAACCATTTGTACTTACAATCAATTCTTTTTACAGCAGACAGAACGTACAAAACATCGCAACACACATATCCCTATCCCTATTACCAACTTCAACTCCAAAACATTTCAATTCTTAACTCAGAGGAATTAAATATATATATTAAAAAAAATCCAAACAAACAAAAAAAAAATCCACAGAGACAGAAACAAGATATCCCATGTGGAAAACAGGTTTCTAAGTTATGTTTATTTCCAAGTAACACCATCTTTTAAAGATGATATATTAAGCATTTTTCTTTATTTGCAGAGACTTAGTGATCTCTTAATTCCAGAAATAGTTTGTATCAGAACCTTCTGCTAGAAATTTAATTCCCTCTCTTGTTTTTTGCAAACTACAGATACACACAATTATCATTTGCTATTGTTCTTGAGACTTTGGTCAGTAACGTATAGGTCCCCCACCAATCCAAACATGAACTTGAGTTGTTTAGGGATGCTTTTCCACTTGACTTTCAAATAAAGCTGTTGTCTTAATCTTTTTTCAAAGACATGCAGTCATGTGCAACCACAGTGCTGAATACAACTATTTTTTGTGAAGCTCTAAATGCTGTGAGCTACCAAAGATAGGGATGGAAAAAACCCAACAACTTGCACCTCGATTACAACTGCTTCGTGAACATTCAGACAGCCTATTTAATTTTAAAGGTAGCAGAGATTTTTTCCTTCCCAGGTTTCAAATACTAACACCTTCAAATACTAACCAGCTTTGTTTTCTTGAGTTAAACATGTAAAATTGGCACTTCAAAAGGATCTATTCTAATTATGAATTTATCATTGTAATTAATCTCAAGTTACTTCATTCCTCCCTACATGTTTGGCAAAATTAAGTTTAGTGAACTTGCTCAAGGCCAAGAACTACTTCAGATCGCAAGCAAGATGCCCTACATTGAATCCATCCAATGTCATTTTAAAGAACAAAAACCTGTTGTTAAACCATTGTTCATTCTTTGAAGGCAAAACAAACCCACTGTGGTACTAAGGCTGCACAACGCACCTAGGTTCCTCTGAAATCACTGGAGAGTGTTTTCAGCAGATGAAGTAGGAATACAAGAGTTCACTTTTCTAATAATGTGAAATTCTAGTTACTGTCTTCTAATCAACAACTCTTAACTTATTCAGAAACAGCATAAAATAGGTGTTTTAGCTCCTGGTGGTAAAACTCTAGTAAATGCTCTGACAACTCTTTGCATGCTTAATGTTTAGTGGTACCTGGAAAAACAAGGAAACTGGCATCAGCCTCCAGCTTCAAAATCTGTTAGTTTTCTTCTCCATCCAGTTTTCAAGATTCCCACAAAGCCTAAGAAACAAGTCTCAAATTATACCCTCTGCACTTGCCAAGAGTGTCTTGCAATTATCAATGAGCTTTGACATTCTCCCAATTACAGATTTAACAAAATATCCTACTGTAGGTATATGTACAGACACGAGCATAAGCTTTAGAAATCAATGACTATAAAAAATAATTTTTCATCTTATTCAACAAGAAGCCTTTGACCTATTCACACAGCTACTTCTCAAAATTTTGTTCATAAGTTAGTTTCAGTGCAATGACTTAAGTACAAGAAGGCTCATTAAAATGCTAAGAGGTATTCATTTTTGTGCAGAAAGAACTAAAAATAAAGCTTTGAATCTGCTGTAACTCACTTTAATTGGTAAAGTATTTACTATACAGAAGCATTAAGTTTACCCTGGATGGTATCTAGATTGGAGTAATTCACTTCATCTGCAAAGTAAACAATCCAAAATACTCTATTTTGTCAGTGCCTTAGGTAATCTTCTTTTGAAATCAGAGAGCAAAGACACCCATTTTGTATTCTTCAACGATTTTGAATGGTAACTTTAATTTAGCCTTTTTAACCTGACACAGACCAAGATAAGCACTCTGCATGAAAACTCAAACCGTAAACAGTAGTACAGCATTGGGAAAACAACAAAAAAAAAAGCAGCTCCAATAGATTTTCCCCAGATTCAATATTTTGTGTCGAGTTCCAATATATAAAAAAAACTTTCAAAAAAAAAAAAAAAAAATCAAGTTTCAAAAAGTTTATTCCTGCTCCTGTGTAAGTATAAACAAACTGAAAGGGATCAGTCAATGACATGAGCTGTAGGTATGCTTGGTTTCCAGTGGTCACTACACATACCACTCCCTCCGAGATATTACGGAGCCATCTATGTGGGAAACAAAGTCTTCTTCATTGTCATCGTAACATTCACTACCCATATGCTTCATTCCCAAGGTTCCGCCTTCATAGTAATCCATGGGTCTCTCATAACGTTCCTGGTACCTGTTAATATTGTCTAGATTGTTCCACTCTGGTTTTTCAAGGTCTTCTAAGTAATCTTTAGATATTAAGATCTCCATGGGATGCTTTATTTGTTTTTTTATACTGCCAGGGTAAGAATCCACATCATCTGACTGAAGAACATCTATTTGAGACTCTTTTTGCATATCTGAGGGTGGAATGTAGTTCTTAGCAAAGTAGTCACCACGGAACGTCCGTCTTCTCCTATAGCAGATAACTCCGACCAGAACACTGACCAGTATGAGGAAGAGAGCCCCACCCACCGCGCTACCGATGACAGTACCCCAAGAGTCTTCCTGAATGGCTGGCAAGGTGGCTGTTGGGAACTCTATTATTCTAGGTTCTGTTGCTAAACCTGTGATGCCATCAGTCGAAGTATGCCAGGGAACCGTAGGCAGCCGAGTGGTAGTAGTAGGAGGATCTAATGGAAAGAGCAAAGAAGTAGACAAGACACAGAAAAGGCACAAGAATGTCAATGCAAGCTAAATCAGTTAAGGGTTTATAAAGAAAGCAAAAGTTGATGGGTGTGTTCTACAAGAATAGTTTTTCATTCTCTAGTTCATGGCGTTACAAAAAGTATTACTCTTTTCCCAAGCTTTGAACCAGTTTTGTTATGTGTGGGTTTGAGCTGTGCTGCAGCAGGACAAGAATTACGGGGAGAAAATTAAATAAAATAATCTTTAGGCAGACATCTTGCCCTCCTCCAAGGAGGAGATGCAGCTTTTCTGCTCAGATGCCTGCTGTCCAGAGTTCATTATTTACCTCCCCCATAGAAGAATGCTCTCCATTAGGAAAAACACATGCAGCCCTCTGTCCAGACTGCAGTTAGGAACACTGGATGAAATTAATTGATCATACCTCAGAGTTAATTATGTCACATATAATTCCCACTTCAGAAATTGTTCAGGGCATGGCAGAGAAGAATGAAAAACTATTGAGTTGTGTGCTCGGCCAGCAGCACATGAGCTACTGAATTTTAAGCTACTCTCTCCAAAAAACATTTGTTGTATTAACGCAACTTACTCGGCTTCACCTTGGGATTAGTGAAAGAAGCATGGTTAAAAATGGGTTGTATTAATCTCAAAATAACACGTTGAGCAAGGAGCATTCAGGATTTTAAAACAAAAAAATAAACCAAAACCCTTGAAGTAAAAATTATTTCTCTGCATTCTCCCAAAGCAATTTGATCCCTCATGCACAGAAGTGTCCACATTCACTCCTCAGGATAAAGTATCAGCTAATTTCACGTCAGGTTATGCAGGGAAACAAGAACCACTATCACCACATTACAGAGGAACTCTACTACCACAAAGTAAAACAGATATAACTGGAGATTTGTCAAAGTTCCAGTTATCTGACAAATACTAACTTTAAAGATTCATAAATCCAATTTAATGTTCCTTCTCAGAAACAGCCATACAATTCTCTCACAGGGACAGAATTGCCACATTTATCACGGTCACTACAAACCACATCTTCGACTGCATCACGTTGCTGAACGTTAACATTTTAAGCTTGACTTGAATAGTGAAGTTTCACACAGATTTTCAAAGCACACAATTCTATTACTTGACTATGTAAGAGTAGTGTTTTGTTAAGAGATGTGTGTATATATATATAAATGAAATTAATTTGACAGAAGACAGGAAGCTGAACAAGGAAGATGCACTACCAAAATGAACAAGAGAAGTTCAGGTGATGATTTTAGTAAAAACTGATTTAGGGTGAGCTTAATAATTTAACAAAGGAGCAGAGATTAAGGAATCCAAGTTTACCAGGGTTCCCATGTCCCACAAATCGACAGACCAATAAGTTAAACTCTTCCTTGAGAAATGTTTTTGCTTTAGAGAAGATCTGTTAGCTTAAAATACAAGTTCAGAAAGCACCAGCAATATCTTCTTCCAGGCTATAATTTATTTTTTTTTTTAAACTGGTTTTATAATTATTTGTTTCCTTCTGATAAATGAGGTCTCAAGTCCCACCCTCTACACCCACAATATAAAATACAAAGTCACAAGTATATAATATTTGCATTCTGGCAAACGTAACCATCAAATACGTGAAATAAACAGCAGTAATCACACTTCATTATTAATATAATACCAATGTTTTATAATAAGTTTTTCCTTTAAAACTTCTGTTTCATCCACCAGTTGCCAGGTTGACCATTATCTCCAACCATTAATGAACATTTTGATCTTAAACTGATTTCAAATAGAATATAAATCCAGTGTCTATATGCATTCTTAAAATACATAACCAAGAATACCTCAGCATTTGTGTCAGTACCTTTTATTGTTGAAGAAAGACAAAATGAAAATCATCCCTGCCTTTTTACAAGGCAAATTACAATTAAGAATATGTGATGTTAATTTCTGGTGTGATCCTGAGATTTCTGAACGGAAAGCTAGATTTCTTTTTAAGATTTTTTTCCCCCTACTTTCTGCACCAAGCCAAGTTCCCAAATGGAAAATAACATTAGGACCAGGAATGCCAGTTTCTTATGTACTCCACTTTGTAACATTTTGCTTGCAAATCACATCTAAAATGCTACCTCTAATGAGGAAAATGCCTCTCCTATCTTCCTTTCCACAAAACATTAAGCACATCATTAAATTGCTTCAGATGTACTTTATTCAAAAGCATCAATTTCCTATTGATTATTTTCTTTAACATTTTACTTATGACCCAACACTTAATAGCACTCATCTCCTTCAACATAAGCTTGTTGCACAAACCACAACACCTGCAGTCAAAAGTGGTAGAAATTCTGAAAAAGTTTGAGTTTAGCTTAAATGCATCTTGTTCTCTGTTTTTGTTCCTTGCTACGTTCTGGGTCTTGTTCAAATCCTTATTACATATATTCTATACTAATGATGATAACTAAATGCCCACAATTCTTTCTACTATTACATATCTACTATCTTCATTAAAACAGGATAGCAGGAAACTCAAAAAAGCAACAACATATTTTCTAATATGAAAGAGTAAATCTGCTAGCTCCCCCCAACACATAAAAAGAAGTCAAGTTCTCCTATTTTGTTTCGAAGTCTTTGATAGTTTCCTCATCAAGAAACCCAAGAGTTGCTTTTCACTTCAAACAAAGCTCTAATACTTCCTCAACCAAAGCACCATAGTCCTTACACATTAGGCTTAGTTTTCCCTGTATTACTTATTTTCCAGATGTTTCCCATGAAAGCCAGCAGTAACTTTCAATATCTTAACTCCCTTGAACAACTCAAAGAGACCTTATAGTAGCCTTGCAGTATCTGAAGGGGGCCTACAGGAAGGTTGGGGAGGGACTATTGACAAGGTCTTGTAATGATAGAACAAGTGACAATGGGTTTAAACTGGCAGAGGGGAGATTTAGACTGGGGGTTAGGAGGAAGTTCTTTCCAGTGAGGGTGGTGAGGCACTGGCACAGGTTGCCCAGGGAGGCTGTGACTGCTCCCTCCCTGGAGGTGTTCAAGGCCAGGTTGGACAAGGTCTTGAGTAAGCTGTATTAGTGGGAGGTGTCCCTGCCTATGTCAGGGGGTTGGAATTAGATGATCTTTGAGGTCCCTTCCAACCGTACCATTCTATGATTCTATGACTCTTGACAATTTTCCCATTTCTTGCAATACAACCAACTTATTTTGGGCACATGAGTTTCTACATTTAAGTTCTTAAGAGACATCTGACTACGTGACACAGTTCACATCCCAGACACTGCATCTCCTCCCCTCAAAACTCGTGCAGTACAGACTTCTGCAGATGTCCAGCACCCAGCTCTGCTTCTGCATCACTGAAAGGTCAACGAGAACATTGAATGGGAAGACAGATGTACAGATTATCCTTAGAGCCTGAAAACTAGCTGCAAAATCCTTGCATTCCAAAAAGCAAGGTGGCTTTGCACAAAACTCTCTCTGTCCGCAGTCCTCATTTGATGGCAAATGTCTGCCTGTATATGTAGCACAGAGCCGTATTTACCTCTGCTTCTTATCCTGCAGTTACAGCATCTAAAAATTCAAGTACTTGACAGCTATGTGGCTGAGGATTATACAAACAGCCCTTTTTTACAGCTGCTGAAAAGCTGATTTTGCAACTCCCTTATAACAACAGCAGGAAAAGCAGGCTTTGCATGGAAGAGACTTTCTGAATGTCTGATTTGTAAACTCATGATTGTTTCTCTAACTATTCCCACTCTAAAGTCAAGTAGTCAGTGAGGACACTGTTTGCCCCTCTCCCCACAAAGTCTTGTCTACATATTCCACACTGGAATTTCCCTTTGGATTATCTTCAGTTTGCTCTCCCCTACTTCGGTAGCATGATAAATGTTAAGGTTGGTATCAGCCTGAAGAAACAATTTCTTCCTTAAGAGTCAACCACCCATTTCCAAAGTTCAGTGCCCTCTGGCAGTTCCTAGTGGGGATTTCCAGGCACTGAGTGAAACATGTTGGCATTTCCTTGAGAGACAAAAGAGAAAGCTCTGATTATGACCATAACCTCAAGCTTGCAACAAATGTTCAGGAACACTGCTGAAAGTTCCAAGCCTGTTATACCAGGCAGCACATAAGGTAGGAGTCTGCATATCCCGGGACAGGCACTATGTAGTTTATCAATACCCCTCCCAATATACACTTCAGAAAACGTGAGTGTGCCTGAATTCACAACACTCTCTCAGAAGAAACATTTACATATTGAGAAATAAAAGTGATGATCAGGTAACCCTGACAGCAACCACCCTACATGACAGTGACTTTGCATTTACAAGCTGCATCCTCCTAGAACTGCCAGGATGGCCAGGTAACAAACAATGGCTTCACTGTGAACAAGAAGTGGACTCTTCCAAAAGGCAGGCATTTCAAAAGATGACAGAAGCAGTAAGTATGCTGCCATCTGAATGTGAGGTTTGTGTCCACTTCAAAAGGACAGAGGCGGTCTCAGTAAGCACTCGCTATGAAGCTGAAAGAACACCAAGGCAAGAAAAGTTCACTTTCACCTGTAAAACCCTGAGTAGGCCTAGATTACAAGATTAAAGTTCTTCACATATCAAGCTGAGACCTTTTGGAAAACCTGCTGCTGCAGGACTAACACAGGAACTTCAACATTTGATCATCTCTGAATTCCATGAGAAGCATAATTATTTTTGCTAGATAAGTATCAAGTAGAGTTTAACTATGAACAATTAAGAGGCAGAAAAGGTATTTGTGCCTTAAAACAAATACTAAAATAAAGCCACCAGCTTCAAGCATCTCATAAATATTTCACTACCCATATATCCATGTACCTCCCATCATTAAAAGCTGACCAATCAGTTAGTCCCAGTCAGCTACTTCCATTTAAGAGTATTAAGAACAATTAAAAATACATCTTCCTAATACACATCGTTACAAAAGGAACAAAAGCATTTTTCCTAAGCTTACATTCCAATCCTGTAACACATTCCAACTTAGTATTTGTTTTTGCTACCAGCATCATGACTACTCAGAAGCATTAACTTTATAAATCCTCTCTGGCAGAGCTTAATAATTAAACACTGAAAGATGGTGTGATCATACAGCTTTGTCTGATAGCTTCCAAGTTTCACTATGTTTTTGCCAAGGTTTATAGAGTGGAAAATAGCTAAAACAGAAAAAAAAAGGATCCAATTAAATGGTTCTTCTAGTGCATGGCAGTGCCATGTTCACAATTACTAGATATCTGCTCAGTGAAGTCAAATATGAAGTAGTTTAACTTCAAGTTTACTACTTCAGACTTATTTACTGTACTCCTCATATCAGTCTCTACATTGCCTCTGTAGAGTAACGTGAATGATTAAAGATAGACACTTTTGCTAGTTCAAATTCGCTTACCCATCCTGCACCATTTTAAGGGCATCTTCATTATTTGGAGAGAAAGCCACACAGAAAAGTTGTTCCTAGAGCTACAAAGGATGTGCTACACATTAACTTCTGTAAACAATACAGGTGCTATACTTTGCTTCACCTCTCTCATTTTTAACAAGTAATCTATATATTATAAGTTAACCCACAGTGCTTTTAATCGGTTTGGCATGATCTTCTCTAAAGCACCTAGAGCAGAGTGCAGAATGCTGGTCTCAATGTTAAACTGATTAGCTGTAGTGATACAGCACCAGACTGATTCTAGGCTGCCAAAAAATCACCTGTATTCCCTTAGATGTTGGTCACACCACACACTCCCAAGGGTAACACAGTTTTTAGAATCTGAAATTAGTATCAGCTAAGCATTTGTTTTTACTAGTGCCTACAACTTCTAGAACCATGACTGTATATGCTCTCTAGGTAGCTGAAGTTAAGTTTTGGCACTCCTTTTCCCTTCTGAAGATCTGGAAAGTTTTCTGACATTTGTAGAGCATCATTTGCACATACTCTGGCATGCTGTTCTTCCACAAAGGTGTCATGGTGTACACTGGGTTGATAGATATGAGGATGTTCTTCAACAGCTGTGATACTAAACAGACAATTCTGCCCTGTTACACTAAGCAGATCAGTAAGAGTTTTGCACAGCGACATGACTTTACAATTACCGGGTACCTGCATCCTTAGCAAGGGGGATGAGTAAGTACAACGCACATCTAGAACATAACCTGACCTTCCTTAAAGCAGAGCATCTCTGGTTTCTCTAAATGCAGTTGTTACCCTGTTTAAAAAAGTGTATTACAAACAAGATACAGTTAATTGCAGTCAATGTCTTGCCAAACACAGATTAACACTCAAAAGAAGAGTTCACCTAGCAAGCGAAAGGAATAATCTCAAAAGTAGCATTTCCACTCTACACTGCTGTTATTGAAGAGTCAGTTTAATCCTGGGTTCTAGTGCAGCTTTCAAAATCCATACTTTCAATAGCTTCTCACACAATTAAAAGGCACAAATCTTTTATGCATCAACTGGCTGCTCAGTTTGTTATTTCAATCACTGACCACCAACTCCCCAGGTAAACATTGTGTCTTTGCTGAGGAGAAAGACATACCTAGTATGTAGATAGTCTTCTGATCACTTCTCTGACCAAGGGAATTGGTCACCCTACAGATATAAGTCCCAGTGTAGTTGTAAGTCAGTGGGCTGCTGAACTGCAGAGTGTTGTTGATGGACAGCAATCCTTCAGGCCAGTGTCCATCCAATCTGAAATAAAAGACAGTTGTATTTAAATTCTAAATACAACTAGTTTAAAAAAATCATGTCTGCTATAGCCTAGAGAATTTTTTTCCCTGTGCTCTGAAACCATCGGTGGTTTCTCATCAGATAATCTCAGTGAGTACCTGAATATTTAGTATTCAGTTTCTGTTCCAGATCCTTTCAACCCCAAATCTGCTAGCACTAGCAGATGGTCACAACTACAGATGACTATTACTACAACTAAGAAAATATTATCTTAATAGAACGTGGAAGAACAATCCAAGTCAAGCTCTAAAAACTAAGTCAAACTAAGAAGTACTTTGTACTTCTGTCAGGATTATCTGCCTGTTCTTTACCATCCAGTTGAGCCAAGACAATAAATGGTCCTGTCAGTACATGCTTGCTTTCTGGCACACCGACTATTTCTGAACAAGACTTCAAGTAGTTTCTTCCTTCATCTGCCTTTTCTCACTCCCCTCACTTTTCCATCTACTTTACAGCATGGAAGTGGCACGTGGTGCTTGGGTATACATTTGAGGACGCAAGCTCCAAAACTCACTCAACCCTTGTGCAATTTCATGCCATTGCATTCCACTGTGCTTTTATACAAGTATCTATTAACAGCTAAGCAAGACTAAGTCAATATTCAAAACAGTGATCACCAGGGCTCAGCATCTTAGAAGCATTTAAAACATATGATTTCACTAGTATTTAATAAAAAAAACATCCAAAGAGTTTGGAAAAAACCAAACCAATTAAGAGTAAATGTGATTTCCAATAAACATAGGTTGAAGACACTCCTTTCATTGTTTTGCTAACAGCAGTTATTGTTCAGTAGTGCTTCAGTTATATAAAGTGATTAACCATGTGTTTCATAATTCATTGTACTAAAAGTATTTTTTAAAACATTATAAAACAGTCCATTTGTTTGAAAGCCACATTCTAAGAAAGCTTTCATATATGCAACAGTTAAAAATGTTATTGACCAAGAAAACAAGCTGTGCCAGGGGAAGTTTAGGGTCGAGGTGAGGAGAAAGTTCTTCCCTGAGAGAGTCATTGGCTACTGGAATGGGCTGCCCAGGGAGGTGGTGGAGTCAGCGTCCCTGGAGGTGTTCAAGGTGTGTTTGGATGTGGCACTTGGTGCCATGGTCGGGTTGGACTTGATGATCTTTGAGGTCTCTTCCAACCTTGGTGATACTGTGATATTGTAACATGTCTATCCTAACAAATACAACATCACCTTTGCTTCCAAGGGATAAAGGTTTCCTGGTGTGGTAGATCAAGAAAATACTATTTTTTGAAACCAGTATGATAGCACACTCGTTCAAATGCAGATAGTTTTCATTTACTTAAACACTCAAGATATCCTTTTTTTGCACAGAACTGGTTTGGTTTTGTTTTCCCTTGAAGTTCCTCCATCATCAGTACTACACTTTCTTGGATAGGTTCGGTTGTACCTCAACCCAAAAGGTACACTAATCTTATCTGAGAGAATTAACCTTTTCTTGTAAAAAAACGGACTCAGTTTTAATCTCAAGTTTAAAAGTGAACTCTGAAGTTTCAAGTACTTGAAATATTGAAATATTATTTATATATTAAATGTTTATTTAATCTGGAATTTGAAATAGAGCTTTTATTGGTTAGTTCTTGCATACATCTCAAACTCATCTTCTATCAAATTCATCAAATTCAGGAGAATTGAGAACCTACTTCATATGAAGAAATAAGTCTATTTATTTGGCTTCGCTCTGTACACAGCAACACTGTTTCATAGAATCATAGAATGGCAAGGTTGGAAGGGACCTCAAGGATCATCTAGTTCCAACCCCCTGCCATAGGCAGGGACACCTCCCACTAGCTCAGGTTACTCAAGGCCTCAAGTTTGGTCTGCTTTACTAAGCAACTACAAGAGATTTTATCCTAAGAGTAAAGACAAACTTCATGTTTTTAAATTTAAAAGAAAGCCACCTATCCTCACCTGTATTCAAAAGTATCCCTTTTAACAGGCTGGGTAACACAATTACAACTCAACAGAAGCATATAGTCAGGCATTTGTGCTGTGCCACTTCTATCATGTGGCAAGCCATTTTCTCTAAGTATTTACCTGGTCCACGTGAATTCCATAGGTAATGGGTTTGCATCAGCATTACATCTGAGCTGAACGTTCTCTCTTCCAATGAACCAGTTTCCATCATAGCCAGTCACTGATACTTCTGGGGCATCTGATGGAAAAAAAAGTAACCTATCACATTGAACAAGAACTGTTTTAAAAATATCACTGACCAAGAAAATACTACTACACTTGCAAACCGATCACAGAATCGCTGAATGTCAGGGGCTGGAAGGGACCTCAAAAGATCATCCAGTCCAACCTCCCTGCCAGAGCAGGATCACCTATACCAGATCACACAGGAACACATCCAGGTAGGTCTAGAATATCTCCCAAGAGGGAGACTGCATGACCTCCTTGGGCAGCCTGTTCCAGTCTTCTGTCATGCTCACAGTAAAAAAAACATCCTCATGTTTCCATGAAACTTCCTATGCCTCAGCTTCCACCCATTGCCCCTTGTCCTGTCATCAGGCATCACTGAGAAGAGCCTGGCTCCATCCTCCTGGCACTCACCCTTTACATATATATAAACATTGATAAGGTCACCTCTCAGTCTCCTCTTCTCCAAGCTAAAGAACCCCAGTTCCCTCAGTCTCTCCTCATAAGACAGATGTTCCATTCTCTTAATCACCTCTGTGGCTCTGTTGGGGACTCTCTCAAGCAGTTCTACGTCCCTCTTGAACTGGGGTGCCCAGAACTGGATATAGTATTCCAGATGCAGCCTTACCAGTGTAGAGTAGAGAGGTAGGAGAACCTCTCTTGAACTACTAGCCACATCCTTTTTAATCCACCCCAGAATGGCATTGGCTCTCTTGGCCACAAGAGCACATTGATGGTTTATGGGCAACCTCCCATCAACTAGGATCCCTAGATCATTTTCCTCTTTGCTGCCCTCCAACAAGTCGCTTATGCTTCCAAGGGATAAAGGTTTTTCTGATATGGTACTCCAAGTTCTACTCAGAGAAGGTGGTTTTGGGGTTGTCTTTTTTTTTGGTTGGTTGTTCTTGGAGGTTCTTTTTTTGGCCTTTTCTTCTGTTGTTGGGGTGGGTTTGTTTATTTGTTTTTAATATAAATTTTAAAAACTAACCGTAAAATGCACAGTGACACCAACATACTTCCCAAGCCACAGCACAACAATATGCAGCAGAGGATTAGATCAGGAACAGTTGTTTCATCAGTCCAACTATCCTAACATGTTCTTTTAGCCAACATACAGCATTTGGGGAAAAGTGACAGGGCTTCAGAAGTAAAGTTTAACAGGGTTTTTTGGAAGTGGGGAATAGCATTTTCACTTGCAAGACAGCAGAGGATGACAAACAGCATTTTGTGCTGTTTTATTATTAGGAAATCATAAAAAACTTTCACAGGTATCAGTTAAAAATGGTTGAGTTATCCATTGGCATCAGAATATGGAATTATGTTGTTACGGCCCTAAAAAGCAGGGCCACTGAGAGCCAGAGAGACCTAGGGAAATATTCAGAACCCAGGGGAACAGAAGAACCAGTATGATTTGATGTAAGCTCCTCCTGCAGGGACAGGTGAGCAGCTACAAAAGCTGCAAGCATAGAATAGGACTGAAGGAAGAGTAGAGAACAGAAACATACAATCTCCAGTTCTCTCTTCCTGCAGTCTTACAACACAACATTAAAAGTTCTGAAACATGCCTCAGCATTAATCTCACACAAAAATACGTTTAAGACCATTTCACTTTAAATTAGAACTTCATTCTCGCTGGTAAGAACAAATAACCTTTACTTCCATTTGTATAGGAATGGCTCTGTGACAAAATAAACCAATACTAATCACTATTTTAGACCCAGATAACTAATTCTTTGCCAAACAGAACAAAAGAAAACCCACAAGAGATTCTAGTGTAACAAAAAATAGCAAAGTTTTCAGCTACCACACTTTTAAACTGAATTGACAGATTTTTATGATTTAGAGATTTTAAGGTAGCATGCAGCTAAGACACACTTGAAAATATCTCACTTTGGTTAAAAGAAGGCAACTTATTTGTCTTAACTGTTTTCAGCTAAGGAAGGTTGTAAATCCTCTTGCTTCATATTCATGTGTTGTAAAGCATAAATTTGTTAAGCGAGCCTGGTACAGGTTTGCATTACATAGGCAATCTGAAGCTGACAGACAAATATTAGTAATGTATATAACACATTCTTGTTTCCTTATGTATATTAGAGTGGAAAAACTCAGTAATTTGAAAATAACTTCCTGACCCCCAGAGGACTTACTTTCAACTTATCACCTCAAACATGAATCTTCATTAGAATTCTTTTTTAATGCAGCTGAAATTGTAAGGCACTATAAACAGTTTACAGATAAACCGAGTTTGCTATTTTGTCTATAATCCTTTTGTTGTTCAATATGTACATGAACAGTAATATTTACCCCTGAGCCGATATCCAAACCAAACAAATGCAACACAATAACATTCTGGGTTTGTGGTTGGATTTATTTTTTCAATTTTTTATTTTAATACAGAATGACTCCTATGTCTTACCACCTCTATTTCCATAGCTTCAACTTTTTTTCTTTGGAGCAGTAAGTGTTCATCTGCTTCTGGTCAAAGATATACACTGATAAAGAGGGTGCTTACAAGATACAGATCAAGTGTTAACCACCTTACAGAATACTTACACTGTATGTCCAACACCTGAGGGTATCTTATCTCCTTTTCCAAAGCAGGGTGCTTGACAATGCAAGTTATGAGTCTTCCTCTTGCAAATCGTGTAGGGACAATCACATACTGGCTTACAACTGTCACTGTTCCATTTGGAAAGACTGTAGAGCTGGATTCCATTTCACCCAGACCTCCTTCCCAGTCAATCTCTGCAGCAGGTTTTCCAGTGGCTGCCGTGCAAGTGGCTGCTACTGTCCTATTGGCACCATCTATGAGAGGGCTTGGTCCTTTCATTAAGCTCACAACAGGTTCAACTAAGGAGGGAAATAAAGTAAATTAAAAAAAAATTAAATTTAAATAAGACTTCACATCTTTGTTGCTATATAGAAGAGTTAAGCAAGATTTAATTGCTTGCAAAAGCCCATGCTAACCAGACACCCCAGAAATAAGCCCATGTGATGATATGTCTAGCAATTTTGGCTGCTGCTATCCTTACTTCTGTCCACTCAAGCAACTGAAGGTTACTCTTTCACTACACAAATGCATTGACAAAGAACTCCAATCTGCTTAGTTTCATTGTACCAAGCACAGTGCCTCAGCTATCATGGCTGAGAGACAGCTGATGATATTAAGGTGAAACTGTACTTCAGTTTTTTAGAAAGCTCAGATTCATTCTGACGTGCTTTCAACCAGCAGAATATATAAAGTATTACTCTATAGGGTTAAGCATTTGTCAATTCAAAGCTACCCAATTCACTGTTTTAACAGTCAACATTAAGATTTTAAGCTCTTGCTGATCAGTACATCAAAAATTGACTCCATGATGAAGAAGACAGCTAACCTCCGAAACCTTGTTTATTATCTATAGACACACATATATATAGTATGTACAAAAAAGTAAATAATCGTATATAAAATTTGTATATTTGATATACAATTTATCCATATATAATTCTACATAGATATTTATATATTCATGTAATTTTTTTCATATGAATACACACACATACATATACATATATATATTTATATATATATATATATGCACACAGAGAGAGAGAGAGAGAGAGAGAGAGAGAGAGAGATTTTGTATGTATTTTCATTCTTGTGAGTAGGTTATCCAGGAAAGTGGCAGAATCACTGTCCCTGGAGGTGGTAGAGAAGTGTGTGTGGACATGGCATTCTGGGACATGGTGTAAGGGAAAAACAAAACAACTAACACTCAGCACTACATCCAAGACTCAAGAAACCCACAAATGGAAGGACTTGACAACTTTGTAAACCCCACTGCTCAGCCCATAAGGTTTCCCAAAGGAAGCTGAGCCCTATGTACAAATCTACTGTTGAAAGCCACAGACTGGAAAGCTTTTAGACACATTTCCTTCTTTCTTAAGTTTCTTCTCTGTTTCTTCTCTGTACAAGCCAGCTACCAGTTGCAACCTAAGTCAGAAAGACTATCTGATGCTTCAGATGAAAATCAAGGCTTTACTTTTTAGGATTGCCCATTTCTATCAACAGTACCAGAAGATGTAGGTTTCCCATTACATAATCCTTGTCTTCTAACCTAATGGAGTTGTGAAGGTCATCTGAAATGAAACCACCACTACATACTAGAAAGCTTCAGAATCCACCTCAGTGGACTAGCTCCCACTAATCACAAAGCAGGGACAACTCTTCAAAGTTCTGTGCCTTCAGAGGGAAAAGTGCAGTTAATGGAACTTCTTTCCAAGGAGCTGAAGCTGCCTTACAAAGCCTGAAATTAAATAGAGTTCACAATACCTGTGCAAGATACTTCACCTGCCTACACTTTCAAGAGATAATTAGGTAACAAATATTTTCAGCTTCAGTGACTTCAGTGCCAGAACCAGGTTTTGACTGCATACTGCTCATTCTGACATTGCTCCTGGCTGAAGAAGGCGGTTTATTATTATTTGCTCAATTACACCACAAAGAAAGGTAGCCACAAAATGTAATATAAACATAAAACGATGTGTTTTGTTCTGTGTTTAGCAGTGCTTAAAGAATATATCTTATAAGGAAATTGAAGGGTTTGCAGGCAGATACTGAGAGTGAATTACTTCTTGCTTTGTTTCTCTGAATGCCTGCCCTCTGTGATCTGTAGTGAAGCTGCTGTGAATCAACCAACGGCAGGGTTTTTCCATGAAGTCCTACCTTCACTATCATAGATCTGAAGCATCTCAGCTTTTCAAAACTCAATTCCCTGCTCTCCAACATGAGAAACAGCTAAAGGTCTCTGCACTAAGCTTGGATATTTGAATTACTGTACATATGTAGCATTCTATCATCTGGAAAAATCCTTCAGAGTCCCGTATAGATTAGCAAAGCTATAAAGTGTTATCTGATTCATAACTTGCTTTCCTTAATTTAATGTAAGCACTACCATCTTCCTCCTTCTGAATCACCAGTATTAACCTTTTCAATTGGAATGCAAAAGTAAACACTCAAATTTACATTTACTGTCTTTGTAGCACAAAAATACTAATTTTTGCTGTACTCACCTCACTGTCCAAGACACCCATCACAATGAAGTCATTTAAATTTGCTGTTATCATTAGCTTTTCATGCCAGAATTTACAGACCCAAGTAATTTCAACTGGAAATAGTTTAATACAGTCTATATTCCTTTGAATTTTCACCAAAACAAAAGGACCACATGACTCCAGAGTTTTTCCTATACCCCTTTCTAAAGGGATACCTAAGTCAACAAGAAGTCTTAATGAAGGTAGCAGAGATCTTCAGATACAAAGCAGACTACTCAGTGCACTATTTCACTTACCATGCTTCAAGAGAAAAAAAAAAAAAGAGTTTTCAAGTACTAAGTGATATCAACCAGAGAACTCATCTAGACTCATTTAAGCCTAGCTTCTCCTAAGACTATGATCACTATTAGGAAAAAAGGCACACTTTGCCCTCTTAAGTAATATCTGAAGTGTGTGAGCTTGGCCTGCTTCAGTTTGTTGTATAATTCTTAGTTTTATACTTGTCAGAAAGACAAAGCTGAGCTATTCAGAATTATTTCATAAAATACACTTATTCCCAGGCCAGGGTGTTTTGCTGCTTTAGTGGTTTGGGATTTTAAAAACACTTCACAAGAGAAGTGAGGCTTCTCTTTGTCCTGTCTTCCCATACATCATGATTCTTGAAGCACAGACCAACTCACAGAATCACAGGGGCTAGAAGGGACCTCAAAAGACCATCCAGTCCAACCTCCCTGCCAGAGCAGGATCACCTATACCAGATCACACAGGAAC
>VWZE01011295.1:101873-124465 GCA_013396675.1 Eubucco bourcierii
CTCAGTCTCTCCTCATCAGACAGATGTTCCATTCTCTTAATCACCTCTGTGGCTCTGTTGGGGACTTTCTCAAGCAGTTCTATGTCCTTCTTGAACTGAGGTGCCCAGAACTGGACACAGTACTCCAGATGCAGCATCACTAGGGTAGAATAGAGGGGGAGGAGAACTCCTCTCAACCTACATCGTGAAAGATACATGTCCTGTTTTTTTCAGGCACGATCCCATGTTCCATTCCCTCTGCTAGTGGGGGAAGCAGAGTGCAGGAAGACAAAAGGTTTGGAGACACCCACTTTGAGGGTCCAAGATCTGCCCAGACTTTTTCCTCCCAAAAAAGGGAAAGTAAGCTCCTGACTTTACCTAGTATGCTCAGGTTTGGCAAGGTGCCATTCTGACTGGTGAATCTCTGTGGCCAAGGGGGTCACTGCATTCAGGCAAACAATAAATAGGCTTTTACCACATGCCAGCTTTTGCTTTCGCTTTGCCTGCTCTGCCACATTATGCTCTGCTTTGCCTACAACAACTTTCAAGACACCAACAGAACTCACTTCAAGTGTTTGGGTACTGTCTGATACTATTTTGAGAGTATGAATTCAAAGCCTCTTTGTAAGAAATGCTGTAACTAGATTCTAAACTAAGAACCTCTTTCCATTTTTAAGTTTAATGTTTGCATTTGCTAATTGTTTTTTAAGTGTTCTAGGTTGCCTGTTCCCTGTGTGTATAAGTATCAAAGCTGTCCATTTTGAACATTGTAAATAAGTTTTCTGGTGAGATTTAATGTCAATAATCACTTTTCATAGTTATTAACAATCTTCACCTAGATATCAAAATATAGATTACTAATTTTGCATAATTTATAACAACCTACTAGCCACACCCCTTCTAATACACCCCAGAACGGCACTGGACACCCATTTGGATCCATTCCTCTGTGACGTGAACTAGATTGAATGGTCCTGCCCTGGCAGTGGGGTTGGACTCTATCTCTCTGGGTCCCTTCCAAACCGTGACATCCTGTGATCTTACTTTCAGGCTGTCTGAGCTGGTCTGGTAAATTTGATCTGAGAGGTAATTTCTCAAACCCATCAGAATCTGCTTAGTACTTCCTCTTGGCCCAGAGTACAGAATGGTACTTAAGAGGGATAGGATGTGTACTTCTCACCAACTAGCACTTCTCAAATGCCATTACATTTTCAGAACTGTTTGGGAAGATCCATTTTTCTATAGTGACATTTATCTTCCTTTAATTCCTTACTGTAAAAACTTCTACACTATCATGTCTGGGATCTGCTTGTGGTGACAGACGCACACTATGGATATTTCCATCTGTAGAGTTCCCTTGCAGCACAGGTAAGAGCTAGCCTGCAGAAGACCTATTTTATCAACAACCATGCTGAAAAATCCAGCTGAGCAAGACAACAGAGCCAAACTGAACCAAATGTTAAAATCAGCCATGCACAGTGCTCAAACTACTAAAAATTAGGGCTCTGAAAGCAATCCTGCCACACACCATATCTTCTGCCTTCAAACACCATCTTCAGCCAGTATCTTGAGAAAGAAACAACTGCACACAAAATTCTTTACCAGTTTTTTTCTCTGTAGTTTAAAGAGCCAGTTTTGGCCAGGGTCAATACACCTCTGAGAAAAACACAAAAATGTTTCTTGGGTCGTATTAACCTCTCCTTTAACAGTGCATTTCCTCTAGATAACACAAAGCACTACATAAAACAAATAAGGAGCAAAGGCAACAAATGTGGCCAAGTCTGTCAAACTTGAGTAAGTCAGAGCTAAACATGGTCTTAAGTGAGCAGTGTATTGTAGCCAAATACTTGACATTTTATCCTGCAGTTAATTTTTCCTGCATTTGTCTTTTGGTGTCTCTGTCTTACAGCATACAAGCATCTGCTACAGAATCGCTTAGACTGGAAAAGACCTTTAAGATCAGTGAAAGCCCAGTGTTAGCCTCACACTGCCAAGTCCATCACTAAATCATGTCACTAAATGCAACGTCTATGCATCTCTTAAATACATCCATGGACTCAGCTGCTTTCCTTTCCAGCTGTTGGTACCAAATCAGAGGGGTTTACAGCTATCAGCAACCATCTACATAAACTAAAAGAAAAAAAATAACCAGAACCAGTGTATGCCTGACAAATAGTTATTTACCTGTTCTAACTGCAATTTTTATTTATATCTATATATTTTATCAAGCAAGTTGCAGTCCTTACATTTTTAAATGCAGGCTATACAAGCTGCAAGTTTGCTTTTTAAGTTCCTCTTCAAGTTTTCCATAAACCTGAAATCTGAAAAACAAAGTAGACACAACTAACACAAGACAGGAAATTCAGATATAATGAAACTAAAACAAAACACACACTCACCACCCCCCCCCAAAAAAAAAAAATCAAAGATTTTTTTGCTGGAGAACAGTAAGATTAAAAAAAAAAGTGATGTACAGTTCATTGGTTTGTGAGTGCTGGATGTCTGTGTTTTAGTATTTCTTACAGTTTTATCTTCCTTCTAGGGGTGAGTCCTTCATATCATAGAATCGTAGAATGGTGAGGTTGGAAGGGACCTCAAGGATCACCTAGTTCCAATCCCCTGCCATAGGCAGGGACACCTCCCACTAGTACAGCTCACTCAAGGCCTCATCTAACCTGGCCTTGAACACAGCCNCAAGGCCTTGAACACCGCCAGGCAGGGAGCAGCCACAACCTCCCTGGGCAACCTGTGCCAGTGCCTCACCACCCTCACTGCAAAGAACTTCCTCCTAACATCCAGTCTAAATCTCCCCTCTGCCAGTTTAAACCCATTGCCCCTTCTCCTGTCATTGCAAGACCCTGTCAGTAGTCCCTCCCCAGCCTTCCTGTACACCCCCCTCAGATACTGGAAGGCTACTATAAGGTCTCCTTGAAGCCTTCTCTTCTCCAGGCTGAAGAGCCTCAACTCTCTCAGCCTCATAGCAGAGCTGCTGCAGCCCTCTTATCATCTTTGTGGCCCTCCTCTGGACCTGCTCCAACATTTCCATGTCCTTCCTGTGCTGAGGGCTCCAGAACTGCACACAGTACTCCATATCTTACATTATGCACTACAACTTCATGGAACAGGCAGATATAATTGAGTTGTTTCTATTATATATGTAATAGAATTTTGTATTTGTATAAATAATTATAGATATATAAGAGAAACCATATTATTTATTATAGACCAGGGGTAATGGTTCCAAACTGGAAGGAGTTGGATTTACATTAGACATTAGGAACGAATTCTTCCCTGTAAGGGCAGTGATGCACTGGAACAGGTTGCTCAGAGACGTTGTGGAGGGTCCAAGTGTTTAAAGCAGAAGTGTTCAAAGGCAGGTTAGATGGAACCCTGAGCAACCTGGTCTAGTGGAAGGTTGTCCTTGTCCATGGCAGGGTGGCTGGAACTAGACGACTTTTGAATTCCCTTCCAACTCAAGCCATTCTATCATCTGGAATAAAAATCTCAGAAACAAGAACTAACTATAAGAAATAGGGAGAACAGCAAGAACCTCTTACTGTGTTGTACTGAAACCTGAAATAAAAAAACCTGCTACATTAGCAACAGACACAACTACCTGTAGTATGGACAAGAATGAATTACGAGGCTCCATGCATTGTCTATTATAAAGCTTCTCAACTTACTTGTTTCAAATTGTATTAAGTGACTTGCTTTGATGCATTTACTTTGCCCCACCTTGTGGTGAAAGCCAGTTTACATACTGTGGTACAACCATCTGATTAACCTCATCTAGTGTTCTACTACTGTGGAAAGCAGAAACTTAAAACACCAAGGAGATGATAAAAAGTTTGTGAAATTAGAGTCACTGAAGACTTTGGCTGTAGAAAATTTCACTTGAGCCCTTGCAGTGGACACAGAAGTCATTCATTCCCTTACAAGAGGGTCTAACACCTTAAAGAAGAAGGCAAGTAAAGAGATTAAATCACTTTAAGTCTACCTGTGCTTCAGTCTACTCCTGTATGACAGTAAGACAGACCCCTCAAGAAGATAAAATTAGTGCAGTTCATAGGAAAAATTGACTTTGTATAAGCCTCCCATTATGACTACCCACAACCAGTAAAGGCCTTCGATTGCCTCTCCCTTCCCACAACTCCTCGTGGTAGTCCAGGTAGGTTTGCTTTACATTGGTACTGTGCAAAGAACAGTTTGCATGACTAGGCTCAAGCTACATTACTCCATCATATTAGCAACACATTTCTGAGGCAATTTGGTCAAGGTGGTAGCTCAAGTTGTGTTTGGCAGTTTTTACACACACACACCACGGAGGTCCCCAGGATTAGCACTGCCAGGTCTCACGTCTAAACATTTCGATAGTGCTTTAGATTAGCACAATGTCTGAACAGGAACTGTTTGTGTATTTTTAATGCCTGGACAATCAAAGAGCAAGTTCTACAGCAGCAAGAACCAAAAGAAGACTCCTCAATCACATCAGTAAGAATACCAAGACACCTGGTATGAAAGACAGTTGAAAACAGTTTTCTGTTTTCTTTGGGTTAAAAGGGTAAAACACAACATATTAACAAGTTTACAGAATTCCACTAACAGTTTGTGCTGTCAATGTCATTTCCTTGAATAAAGAAGTTGACTTACCCAGGACCGTCACAGTTATTGATGACTCTATATTTCCAAGTGGGAATGTAACTGCCTTGCAAATATATTCTCCTGCATCGGAAAAGCTCACGTTTTTTAAGATGATTGTTGCATCAGTGAGAGAGTAGTTCTTAAATGACACTCTTCCCTGGTACTCTTCTTGAATAGATATTCCATATTTTGGATGATGTACTGCAATAGTCTCTGAACTTTTACCATGTGTCTTCTCCCAAGAAACTTGTGTTATTGTTTCTTTTACATCAATTATGCATTTGAGTTCGACCTCCTTCCCCCAGACTGCCATCACTTGAGGGTGAACAATTGGTCCAGCTAAGGCACCTAAAAAACAAAGCAGTTGTTAGTTGGCATACAAAAGGGTTATGCCCTTAAGTCTTTAACATTAAGACTTCTTCGGTGACTGGCTTGACTTTGTTGAAGAGAATTCCTACTTTCTTCCAAAGAACTGTATTCTAGTCAAGTTACAGCAGTGTGGAAATGATTACAAAGCATTCTTTAAGCAGAAAAAGCTATGTGTAGATTAGCCATGCTTCAGAGAATACTATCACTAATACACAACTGTCTATAAAAATGACCTGGTATTTGTGTAACTGGTGTATGAAGCATTGCACGTGTTGAGATTTACTGAAAAAAGTTATCAGACCTTAGCAATCTGATTTACTGTTTAAGCACAACAGGTAAAAACAGGAATTTAATTTACTGTGTTTATTTCTATTTTCAAAAGACAGGACTCCTAACAAAGATCATTTAGAGGGAAGTACATCACTGAAACTGTAACCACTTACAGCACTGGTAATTACTTAAAAAGCAAAGCAGCAAAAGCAACAGACACACTAACCTGAAAAACAACCCCATGTAGATCACTCCATCTTAACAGTGACAGTCAACCTGGAAATTCTGTTTCAGGTAAGGTATCCTAGTTCCCACTAAAGATATGCACCATCATACACATGCAGTATTCCTGCTGCACTCTGGTGTGATGTTTCCACTTCTCTGCATTAGCAGAGTAAACACACATGAGTAGGTATAGCCAAGTGTTTGCTTGGCTACTAAACATTTGTTTAATACCTAAAACACTTTCCACAGCAGCATCTGTGGACATCTAGGACACTGAGGTGCTTGAGTGTGTCCAGAGAAGGGCAACGAGGCTGGGAAGAGGCCTCGAGCACAAGCCCTATGAAGTGAGGTTCAGGGAGTTGGGATTGTTTAGCCTGGAGAAGAGGAGGCTCAGGGGAGACCTTCTTGCTGTCTACAACTGCCTGAAGGGTGGTTGTAGCCAGGTGGAGGTTACCTTCTTCTCTCAGGCAACCAGCACCAGAAAAAGAAGACACAGTCTCAAGCTACGCCAGGGGAAGTTTAGGCTGGAGGTGAGGAGAAAGTTCTTGACTGAGAGAGTCATTGGCTACTGGAATGGGCTGCCCAGGGAGGTGGTGGAGTCAGCTTCCCTGGAGGTGTTCAAGGTGGGTTTGGACGTGGCACTTGGTATCATGGTCTAGTCCTGAGGTCTGTGGTGATGGGTTGGATTTGATGATCTTTGGGGGTCTCTTCCAACCCTGGTGATACTGCGATGCTGTGATCTGCTTTCTGAGCTGGGCATTCTACACCACTTCCTTTCAACAAAGAAAACCCACTAGGACCAAACGGATCATTAAACTCTAGGCTCACAACTTTTCCAGTAGCTTCAATCATTCATTCCCTTGGAGTAAGCTAACATCATGAAAAAGAATCAAATTCTTAAGCACAATAAAAAAGACAGTGCAGACTAAGTTTTATCAGAGTCATTTTAACTCTTCTGATGTTCTTTCCAGTTACCAAATCAGTACACAAGTTGTTACTGAGAAAGTAACAGGAACAAGATCAAGCCTAAATTTCAGTAGCCCCCTTTTCACAGGCACAAAGAGGTCATTAACCTTGAGATATTAACTGCCTTTTCAGTCAAGTTCCCATAAGAGAAACCATATACTCAGTGAGGAAAAAAAACAAACAAAACCAAACTCTATATGTGTTAAGGTAGGAGTCCATTGCTAAAAGCTTTTTATTCCTCATCAATTCTATTTCCGTTTTCAAAGGCAATGAAATTACCTAAAGCAAGTGACTTCAAGATTTGGCTATAGATTTCTTCAGTATAAAACCACTAACACCAAAAGTACAATACCATTAAGTTGCATAAATAAGCCAAGCCAGAACTTTGTATCAAGAGTGTTGATATGCTGGTCATTAAGGGGGGCTGAGATAGGGAAAAAGAAAAAAAAAAGAAGCTTAAAAAAACAGAGTAAGGGTCATAGTAAGAAAGCATCTACTATGAGTAATCCACATGTAACGAAAGAACATGTTCTTTAGTTTCCTCATGCCTCTTGAGCTAAAGTATATTAAGGCAGACACTGGAAAGAGGATGACTGTTTGAACACTAACTGAAATCCACAGAATTCTGCCCAAACTTTGTCTCCTCGCACATTGCTACATTGATACATAAGGAGGAACTTTCCTTTAAAAGCATCAAAACTTTGCTTTCTACACACGAATCTCACAACTTACATTTCTGCAATGTATTTTAGAATGCACAGAACATAGGTATTCTGCAATGCCATTTCAAAATACTTTTGTTCAGAAATCAGCAGTCTGCAGTATTTTCATCTACTGAATCTTAACTTGTGCCGAAGTTTAACATAATGATTGGCTCCGTCAGGGAGTAATACAAGATACTGTTTCCTTCCTCCCCTTCTGCCTCCTCTCTCCCTCCTTATCAGGATATAAGAAAGAGAGGGAAAAAAAGAAGTAGAGGGAGAGTTTTTGTCAATTTACACAAAATATTTTACTCCCCTGCTACAGAGGTATCAGATTACACCAGTACATATAGAGAGAACAGAAGGAAAATGGAAAAAGGAACACCTGTCCAGATCCCACAACAGGCAAAACACAGCCACCCGAGAGAGAACCAGAAGAGCAGGAGAGTGACCAGTGCTTCCTCCTTCCCAGGGTCATAATACAGCACGGTCATAATGCAGTCGTAACTCATGGTCTATAGTGGAACATTTATGTACTACGTAGTTCAAACCACTACAGGCTCCAAATGCAGTACAAAAAAGTCCTGTGAGTAAACTTAGATGACTGCTGCTCAGATTTAATAGGAGGTACCAAATGGAATGAGAAAGCCATCCTAATGAAGTGGAACACACAAGCTAGATTTCAGAATTTGTTTCAAAACATTTATAAATCAAGATTTACATTGTGTTCACTAGTTCTCCAGTTTCACGCTACTGCAAGAATTCGATTCAGAACAGCAAGGCAGTGAGCATTCTCACCTTGTCAAAAAGCGGTTTGAGAAGTAAACAAAACATCTAAACCACATTTCTAGCTCTAAAAGCCACAGAATGAGGAGCTATCAAATACTGACCATGACAATAATCTGTATCTGGCCTCAGTACAGTCCAACACAGGAAAATAGAAAGGTTTGCAACCAAGAGCAGAGCAAAACAAGAACATCCCATTCTGGTGACAGCAAGTCGCTCTGTCAGCAGAACTTCCCATCAAACACTTCTAAGGTCAGGCTGAGCATTATTGTGAGGTCAATTTAATTTTAGCTGCCAGGAGAGCTCAGTCTCATTCTTCCAGCCCTCACCAGGTACCTTTGAGAGCCCAACTTACAAAAGCTCACCTGTCTTCTTCCCGATTTTGCCTTCTGAGCTGGCTGATTCTCTGGACAGTCCGTTCCAAGTGACAATGCCACTGAGGCAACAAGAGCACAGCTGCCCAGCCTAGAGGCACTTGCAAATGTGCCTACAGAATTATATCCCTCAGACACTGCAAAAAAGCAAGCTTGAAACCTCAAGCCTGAGGCTTTATAAAAACATACACTTAAATTGCTAAGAAAAAGTCAGTGTGTGTCTTTTGAGTGCCAGAGCACCACCAAATTACTGGTCAAAAAGAATCACAACTAGACAATGTCAGAGATTCGGGAATTCAGGATTAAGCAGTACAAAACACTTTACACCAGCTTCCAGTTAAGAGTTGTTATGCAAGTACTTAGGAAAGAAACTGTACTTTGATCAAAGACAAAATATTACAACTTAGTGTTGGTTATTACTTAAGGATCTGCTTTATCGCAGCCCCTGCTTGAAGCCAGCGCCAGTTTGTCAATGGAGATATTTGGGGCAGAAACTGTGTATGAGCTTGGCTTCCACACATATTACACTCACTGGATTCAACTTCCCTTTGTTGTACAGCACTCACTTTTATTTCTTCTTTACAAAAAAGCAACCAAAAGTATGTTGTTTCCATCCTAGAAGAGCAATTCTTGAAACCTTGTTTGTAGTACAGTGCAACAGTGCAACAGGCATACAAAAGCCTAGTGGAAGGTAAAATGAGTTAGTGACATGAGGCATAGCAATTGAATAGTCTGAGGTCATAGAATCACAGAATTGTTTGGGTTAGAAAAGACCTCCGAGATCATCAAGTCCAACCATCAACCTAACACCACCATGGCCATTAAACCATGTCCCAAAGTGCCACGGCCACATGTTTCTTGAACACCTCCTGGAAATTCTCTCAGCCTTTCTCAGCATTTACCAGGTATCTCAGGGTGATTTGTCATTTTATTCATGTTCTAGGGACTCAAGTATTTTGAATCCAGAGGCTTATTTTAGTTGTCACCAAAAGGGAACTAAGAACATTAACAATGATTCATTCCTAAATTTCTCCAATTGCACTGACGTATACTACGGCTCATGCACATTCATCACTAGTGAATTAATCTATTAACTTCTGAATATTATTATTTTATATCTGGAAATGGGCCAAACCAAACTCCAGTCCTACCTTTATCTAACATGTAGAGGTCTTGAGCAACCTGGTCTAGTGGAAGGTGCAAGGTTGCAAGTGTGAATACCAGGGGGCTTAGAACCAGATGATCTTCAAGGCCCCTTTGAAACCAAACCATCCTACCAATCTACGTAAGAGGCTCCCCACTAAGGTGATTATATGCTGTATGCTTACACAGGTTATAGTGAAGGAAGCAGCTTTCTACTTTAAAACTGGGAAAAAAGGTTGCATAAAGGTAGAATTTTCCAAGCAACCCAGAACCTGAAGACACTGACACAAGAACTAGTTGAGCTGATGAGATTTTGAAAAGTTCAATCTCTCCAGATGTTAACTGTTGCCGAAGCAGGAGTTTTACTCAAAATACCAAGCTCTAGACAGCAAAATTCTCAGTTAATTGCCAGGGTAGGGTGTTCTATAGAATTCTGAAGTATTTGAGCCTCCACCTGTTGCTCCTAAGGGTAAAGCTCACAAAACATGACACCATTCTACCACGAGGCTCCTGTTGCTTCACTCTTTCATTCCCCGCAGCTGATGGAAAGTGGGTCAATCATCTTCCTCTAGTTGCTGAATCAGTGACTATCTAGTTAACAAGGATATTTGTGGGTAGGTAACTGATACTTCTGTGGAAGCCTCCAGCCACCACTCACAAGATAGCACCCACAGACCATAAAGAGAAGGCTTACACTGCTTGTTAAAAGGTCAGATAATGCAATACTGGACAAAATCTCATCCCAACAGAGATGGTTCAAAATGATAAGTATACAAACCTTCTCTATTATTTCTTTTACTCTGATCCACCAGCAGATATTCTGCTATTGTCTCTTTCAAAAGCTTTAATCTCTATGTATATGAATTCACACAAAGTCTCCATTAGCATCAGTGTCTCCTCAGCTGGGTCACTGACATACTCAAATCACTCCTCAGAGACTAGTTTTCTCATTCTTGACCACAAAGACTTGGAGAGACAGCCTTCAAGTTTGAGAAAAGGAACTCATCCTGAATACGTTCATTAGTAAGTTACAACTTGATGCTTTGGCATAAGTTTACTGTTGCTTGCTTAAAATTTGTTCCAGAAGCTCCATTTCTTCACAAGGTTGGGAATTCAAGGCGATGATAGACATTCCACTCAGGAGATAGTAACACCTACTCACTTTTGGCAGCCAGTGCTCCAACTTCTCTGCTTTCTGAAATCAAGATGCTTCATTTGCATTGAAGTCAGACCCATCACCTAGTCCCTGCTACATTTCCTGCTATAATGAGGCAATAACACATATCACAGAAAAGCTGTCACTTTCCGGGCATTCTGAAAATGACTAAAATTGTACACCTTTTACTCCAACACTTGATTTGCATCCCCCACTCCTCTCAGAAGTAGCTAACAAAAAACCTGACCATCTCATTCACACCCAAGGTCTTGTTTCTAAGTGCACTGTCAGCTCAGAGACAGTATATGAAGTTTACTCCTCTCCTCCATAAAGGAGGCCTTGTGGACATCACTCAACGTTTTTCTACTCCTCAGATTGTTTCACTGTTCAATTGCTCAGTTTCATACATCCTCCCTAACTCTGAGTAATTAATCTTTACTCAAATTCACTGTCAGCAACAAGTGGTTATGTTTAATCAGGGCATCTCATATGCCAGAAAATGCAATGGAAAAGACCCTACTGTCCTCCCAAATGACCCAGAACTAGGGATTCCACCAGATGAATCCTCTTCAAGAAACTTTGAGGAGGGGAATTGGGCACTAAATCACAGAAATTTGGAGAGTCATTGTCCAACACTCCTGCTTCCTTTCACAAATGCAAGAGTTTTCAATGACACAGCAGCACAGCCTCTGCCACCACGGCCACAAACTTTCAAAACCTTGGGCTGATAGTCCAGGAGTCATGCTAAGTCTAACAAACACTTTCCCTTCAAACTTACACAGTTGATTCTTCAGCATTACCATGAAATAAAATTCCCATTAGAGAGATAACAAATACAACAAGTCAAGTTGTTGTTCCCATTAGAGAGATAACAAATACAACAAGTATCTAGAACTGAAAATTGCAATGAAGTTCTCAGCATAGGACTTCTGTCATTGCTGTTTGCTGTCTTTCATTAGAAGGCATTATGGAGCAAAAGTGAAGAGTTGCAAGATAGTCTTGACTTAATCATTCTCACTTCAAGCTAGAACTGGATCCTGTATGTTACCAAAAAATAAGCCAGCATTTATGCTGCTAGTTCAAATAAGATATTACATAAAGCTTCAGAAATTAACCACCTGCCTTTCTTTCTCAGTTTTGTTTGAAATAGTGCATCTTATAGTGCCAAGCAAAGGTACAATCCTACACTGCAACCCAGAAGAAACAACAGCAGGTGTCAATAGCATCGTATTAAAGAATTGGGCTGTGACTGGTAAGCCCTAGTGGCTATGAATTAATACCTGATCCCTTAATCATCTCTCAGTCTTTATGCCAGCCAGCACCAGCAAGCTGCAACGGGCAGTGAGAATCTGCTGAAGGGGACAGTTGCTGGAATGACAGCTCAGCTGGCTATGAGGAGCAATAAAAGATCTAAATCAAAAGTTAGCGTATGTCATGCCTATATTTACAGGCATATGGAATACTTTTTTATTTTGTGATACAGTAACTTAGTTTTCCACATCTATTCCCATTTTCCCATGCTATGCTGTACTTCTGAGAGTCCACTTCTCCAGGAATCATTGAAAATAGCCTAAGTTCCCCTAATCTGAAGCTATTTTGGGTGGAACACAACATTTCCCCCCCCCAATCTGTCTTACTAACATCTTTAATGTGATATTAATTTTACATAGTATGATTAAAGCAAAAAAAAAAAAAAATTATTACTATACCTTCAAATGAAGAACAGAAAATGGCATACTCTAGGGATTGCCCACTGAAAGTCCTGACAAAGTTAAAGGATAACATAGCAAAAACATTCTGTACAAGTGAAAACTCTGAGTTGCCTAAAAAGGAAAAAAAAAAAAAAAAAGGGCAAGTAAAAATTCTGAATTGCTTTTTAAAAAAAGCCATCCAGACATTCTATGCTCTGATTTTTTGGGGGTTATTTCTGGGTTTTATGAAATTAATTTTATAGAAGGACCTGAAATCCTGAGCACACAGCAAAAGTTGTGAACATTCAGCAATCCCTATCACCAAAATGATACCTTCTACACTGAAATTTTCTTCCTTACAGTGAAGGCAGTGAGACACTAGAACAGGTTGCCCCAGTAGGCTGTGGATGTCCCCTCCCTATAGCTGTTCAAGGCCAGGTTGGTTGACACCTTGAACAAGCTGGTCTGGTGGGGGGGTTAGAACTAGCTGATCTTTAAGGTCGCTTCCAACTCAAACTGTTCTATCGCTCTCTGAAATTGGAGAACCATTCAAATCTGGTCAGGAACACTGATGTATGTGATATTCCTAGATAAGTGGACAAGCCCTTTGGTCCCTAGGAAAGCCCACCTTCCCCTCAGCAAACCACTCTTTCACTTTTTATATGTTCTCTTCCCACATACCACCTCCTCTGGGAAGCAGTGAGGTCTGAGGAGAAGGGAGGTTACAGCTGGCATTAGATCAAGTGGCAAAGTCCCAAGTTCAGAAAGTCAGATAAACATTAACTTCACATTCGGACTTTGCAAGTAACTGAAGAAGTGATCTGCCAAGCTTTAACAACTGCACCCACACAATGAAATCTGAAATGAACAGATTGTCTCAGAAGCAGTGAAGCGCAAACTGCAGTGGCTAAATCTCAGCTGTCCCAGGCCTGATGGGTCACTCCCGACATGACAGAGTGATGTGGATGCCTGCTGCCCTCTGCGCTGCTGGACTTTTTTTTTTTAGCTCCTAAGGCCACCCTCAGCTAAACTATTCCGGGAATTAACCCTTTTTGCCTAAGAGTTGCATTACGACAGGAAGCCTGGTTAATTAACAGCAAAGTATGCTAACACTTTAGAATAGTGCCTCAACATACTGTCACCATTACACTCAGTTCTTTGCCATCAGGGACTGTTTTACTGACTGCTTACTGGAGGAACAGAAGAAATGCAGGCAAGTCACTATCAAATTCCCTAGATGTTACTGCTTACATTAAGAACTAACAATGGGACTCGATTTTAAAGTATATTGTTAACAGTCAAATTGCTTCATATGAAAAACCTGTTTCATATGAAAAATTCAGTTGGACTTTATCTTATAAAAGAAAAATACCTCCAACTCCTTCTAGGTTTCTTCAAGTGCTAGCAACTGCAGTGTACCAGTGTACATGCACAAATGAGGCTCATGAGACTGAAAGCGACTTCTGGAGGTTACTCTATCCCATCCACAACTGAAAGCAGGGCCAACTTTGAAGTCAGATCGAGTTGCTAAGAGTCATACCATAGACAGGTTCTGAATGATTTCAAGGACAGACATTCCACAGCCTGTTTCAATGCTTCACTCTGTGTGGGAAAGCTTACTCGTAACACATTAGTAGAATCTCCCTTGATGCAGCTTGTGTCTGTTGTCTCTTCTTTACCTGTGCACATTTAAGGAGAGTCTGTTCATTTTCTCTCTCTTTGTAATTAACAGCCACAGGCCGCAAGCTCAGAATATCGGAAGAAATTGTTTCCTTTCCTTTGGCTGATTATGCCCAGTATGCTATTCACCTTGTACATCACAGAAGTACACACCAATCCATAAGGAACTCTGTGATCTTTTCCCCAATCAGCACCACATCTGTCTTGCTGCACAGTCTCATTCTGCTCCAGAAAGACTCAGCATTACCTTTTGGTGAATTTTATAAGGTTTCTGAAAACTACTGCTCCAGTCCAGTCCTACTCAACAGGCCCCAGATTCCAGTGTATCAATTATCTCTCCCTGCTCCAGAAGAGGGGTTGGAATGCAAACAGATTGCCCCCTGCCTGATCCTCAAAGGCATGTCACCAAGAAGCAGCCTCCAGATCGACTTCCACAGCTGATCAGAATCTTTGGAGTTCAGCAGCACACACAATTTTTCACCCACTTAACCCACTTGCCTAAACCAAATCTCACCCGTTTGGAAAAAAGAAGTTTTTAGCAATCTTTGTTAAAAGCCACTCAGGGCTAATGACACTTGTTCTTCTTCCTCTGCCCACAGTCATGTCTTTAAGTAAGCACTCCAGGACCTCTTTGAAGAGCAGAGAAGCCAAATTGTGGAGACAACCTCTTTTCCTCACTTAATTCAGTTTTTATCCTATTTGCAGCCACATCAATCTATGCCTCGAGTCTTGCAGAACACAGCTTTAGAGTAGCTCTCAACGAGGGACCTCTCACTAATGGTTCCATTGAGTCCTGCAGCCCTTTTCTGTAAGGCAGAAGAATCTCAGCAGAACCTTCAAACGACCTTATATGAAACTTACTATTTCTTGACAACAGCTTACATCCCAGTTTGTCAGAAAGTGGTATTAAACACTGACATAAAAAAACCACTTATTGCTCCTGCTAGTTACCAGAGATGGACTACTTGATGCTACCTCAGCTACCAAAAAACTACCACCGAAACTTTTAATACAGTGCAATCTGCTAACAAGTGAGCAGTAATGGTACAGTCACAATCACCAAACTCTTATAGTTGACTTCTTTAACTCTACAGTGCCTCTTTAAATGCTTAAATACCTTCATGAGGTCCTAACAATGTTACTTCTGTTTCATGGAAGTTGGAAGTGTGGAGAAGTGTTCTAAAGCTCTGAAGCTTGGTGACAGGCCAAGCAATGGGTTTTTATAGTGCAAGTACTATCAATCTTTACAGACTATTCAAAAATTAAATTAAGCTTAATGGGTCTTGATCTTTGCTTCTTTGACCTCTAATAATCATCTTTAGCAGTGTTGACTAAGTATATTTTTATTCTGGAAAGGGCCAATGGGTGATGTAGGAGGGAAAAATAACAAAAAACAATCTATCCAAACTTAACACAAATCCAGAGTTTTGCCCCCTCAGTTAGTCAGCTATCATGAAGAAGTTCCTTGCCTTTGATGTAATTTAACTGATGTTTGACTAAACTACTGTTCTAACAGATAATGTAGTCCAAAAAGAAACCTGGGAAAGCTAGTTACCGAACTTTAACAATCTCAACTTTCCCTCCAGTACTCATTCATCCAATAGGCTACTCTTAAGTGTGTTTGTCTCAACAATAATTAATTTGTATTTTAACTATATGCAACATGGGTGGTGTTGCAAGTAAAAAAGGAGCAAAAGCGGGCAAACAACGTCCACACAAATGAGAACTGTTGAAAAAAAAAAAAGTTAAAACACTAATTTGTAATCTTTATACACAAGGACTAGTAAAAATGACAAATTCCAAACAGACAAATTTGTTGAGTCACCTCAGTTTGTTTCTTCCCCTCATCTGCAGGCACACCAACTAGGCAGACCTGTCTGACCAGCCTTTGTTCATCTTTGAGGAAGTGATGCTTTTTGGCAGGAGATTGCCAACTCAACGATGCTTCTGCATGTGCCACTGCAGAAAAGCGATGGCACCGGCACCATCTATATACTTAAAACAACAGTCGCTCAAGGAAAGCTTTCTGTTGTGCCCAGCAAATCCCAGGAAGATACTAATGACAGGTTCAAAAGCTATCATGTTATACCAGCCTTGACTAATAGAAAAGCAGAAAACAGTGATCCCCTGTAGACATACAAAAGTATCTTAAATGCCAGATAATGAAAATCTGATACACAGGGAGTGGGATGGGTTCAGAGCAGGCAATCAGCAAGAGCCATCTACTACTACAGGTAATTCTAGCATACCAGTCAATAAAAGCTACACTTGAGTGGCCTTTATGTTGAGAATACAAAGCAATGTTATTTTAAAGGTATTACAGATTTTAAGTATCTTTTCCTTCTGTACACTACCTGAAAAACAACTGAAATTAAAATATTGGAACAGGAGATGGGCCACAAAGATGATCAAAGGGCTGGAGCACCTTCACTATGAGGACAGGCTATTAGAGTTGGGACTCTTCAGCCTGGAGAAGAGAAGGTTTCAAGAAGACCTTATAGTAGCCTTCCAGTATGTGAAGGGGGCCTACAGAAAGGCTGGGGAGGGACTATTTACAAGGTGTTGTAATAACAGGATGAGGAGTAACAGGTTTAAACTGATAGAGGAGAAATTCAAACTAGATGTTAGGAAAGGTTTCTTTACAGTGAGGATAGGAGACACTGGCACAGGTTGCCCAAGCAGGTTGTTGATGCTCTCTCTCTGGAGATGTTCAAGGCTAGATTGGATGGGGCCTTGAGCAACCCCTTCTAGTGGGAGGAGTCCCTGCCTATGGCAGGGGGTTGGAACTGGATGATCTTTGAGGTCCCTTCCAACCTAAATCATTCTATGATTCTAAGGTTGTAGAGGTGATATATGATGATAGCCTGAAAGCTTGACAGTTTTCACTAACTGAAGTGACCTTCTAGATAACATGTTGATTAAAACTTTACTCAGTTCCCCACACTTGGAAAATCAGGGGTAAAAGGAAGAGAGGACAGATCAGATTTCAATTGTCAGTTTCTCATTTTGCTGCTAGTTTCATTCTATTGGTAACTCAAGGACAGAAATAGCCACTTGAGAGTTCATGTTTGAAACTGTCCTCAGTCTAAAAGTTAATTCCTGAAGCATTCATCTCTTGGATAATCAAATTTGTTTGGTGTTTACTATGATTTGGAAGTTGTGCTATACCTTGAAGTTCTCCATCACCTGCAACCACTGGCCTACCTTTTCTAGAACCAGTCATAAAATTGTTTCACTTGGAAAAGACCGAGTCAACCGAACACCACCATGGCCATTAAACCATGTCCCAAAGTGACATACCCACACATTTCTTGAACACCTCTAGAGACAATGATTCTACCAAAGCAACTATTGGCTGTGAACCACCTCATGCATACCTCTATCTCATTTTAACTCATTTTATGCCTTCACTACATTTTGCCATGCTGGGGAGAAAGACAACCTCTCACCTGACAGCTTTCCCACCTCTCCTCACTTCAGACAGAATGACAATCAGCATTTTTCCTGACACTGTCCTGACTGGACATGCCACTGTTTAATTGCTCCTCACTTATTTCCTTGTACTCTATCCACATTTGATATTCCTGTCTTTTCTTTCTTAGCTGTTCTTGAAACCTCTTCTCATTCTTACATAGTATTATTTCCTAGAGAATCCACCTGCTTTCTAACCAGAAACAGAGACTGATGGTAACAAGCCCTCTACCTCTAACAAGAAAACTTGACTCACCTATGTCATGTCTAATCCAGTAATTCAGTTTTTCCATTCTCTTAAAAAACCTCCACATTACTGCATTCAAAAACAACTACAAACTGAACACAACTGTCCTTCAAGTAAGCACTTTTCCAAAACCTTGTTTGATATGGGCTAACCCTCCCAAAAAAACTCCAAAGCCCCACATAGAAGAGTTTGAACAAACATACCTCCTTCTCTTTAAATAACAAAACCCAACAACGCATAGCATAACAAAAACATCACAAATTGCGCCTACAGCTAATCTTCACTACCTAGGAACATCTATCCAAATAGGGACCTGATAAATGATGCCAAGAAAAACTACTCACAAGAACCTCTGCATTAGTATCTACACACCAGTCAGTATTGCAATCGGCAGGATAGGAAGTTCAAACAATCCTTATTGAACACAATACGCTTGTTCAAAGCTGGAGAGAAGAATAGCAAGCACAAACTCAAACCACCATCACACAGTCTATCAGTAAGCAGCAAAGTCCCAGGACTGCAGAGACAGCAAAAGCCACCAGCAATCTCTTCAGGCTTCTTTAACTGGTTTGCAGCCACACATTGTGACAGAGATTTCTGTTTGACCAAATCTGTGTGCAAACATAGGACAGCAGGTCAAGCTACCTTTACAGCAGCAATCTGGTGTAGCACTGTATGGAAAATAATATTCCAAGTTTTACTGTTCCTCAACAGATAATTCAATCAGTGTTAAAAATAGGACATTTACTAACAGGACTACAATTAGTTGGACCTAAGCAAGGTTATCTTCTGCTAGTTTGCACACCAGTTTTTACATTTCTCTTACTCCACTTTCACTCACTACTGGTTTTGTTTCTAAAAATTGAGATTTAGACTGTGGATTCTAAAGCTTCTACTCAGTTATTCTTCCAGCTCCACAAATGCTACTCTTACCAGCCCCACACACTGTTTACTGAGAGAACACACCCTCAATTTCTTTTTTCCTTTTCCCAGCAGATGCATTTACTTGTGATTTTGCATACATTAAAAGCTCCATTCCCAGCACCTGACAGGCAATAAGCTGACACAGATGCTCTGTAAAGACAATATATTTTTGCTTCTCTTGCTACAGAGCAAATGCTTCCCAATATCAGCATGGAAGCAATAATATAAAAAGGAGATCAGAAAGAGAATAACCTAAGTTTGGCCATACTTCTAAAGACAATATTTTACTGGAATCATACAAGGAATAGATCCTGCTAGAGCCTCCTTTTGTTCAATATCAATCTTCACGCTCCGTGACAAAATTAAGTAATTTAAGGAGGCAAGGGACAAACACGTTGCTTAAATCAATTAAGTGTTCAACCTTTATGGAGCACAAGTGTCCAAATGACCATCACAATTCTTGAAACAACCACTGCAATTCTTTTAAAACACTCAGAGCATTCAGATTTCACCAACTCAAATACCATTACACTTCAATCTTGTGAATATGGCAATACCTGCACACCACAATCAAAAACCTTAGTTGGCATCCTTGCTTTTCATTCCTCCCAAAATTTGTGATTACTGTAACCTGCTGTAAGCTTGTCCCTGTGAGTTTTATAACCACTGCTTTGAGAGCAGCTCAGACTTGCATGATTTTCATGCAGCACTACAATCTGAAACTGTTTTGTCTAATATTTCAATAGCAACCAAGAATTATAAGACTATGTGACGTATCTTATTAAAATGTTAGCATCTACATAGTTATTCTATGTTTACTTTACAGGAGCACCTCAGTCTTAACAGTGATCACGAACATGACAGACCTACCACAACAAAACAGAGCTAAGAAGTTCTCCAACAGTACACCTATTATTACATTAAATTATCCTGAGGACAGGCTTGACAAACATTTGGCTTCAGTTTTCTGGCTATTTACCAAACAATCCAGATTTACTTCTAACTCTATTTGAGGCTACTCTGTTATTTCTACCAGCACAGTTGCTCTGTCTCTTCACAGGGCAGTTTCATACGCTGCCCTACCTATAGCCAAGCTCACCAGCATTTCCTTCTCTCGAACATTTTTAATACTATAGAAGGTATTCCTGTACCTTCTCTTACCTCTGTCACATGGGCTCACCTACAGCCTTTTTAGAAGCCACAATCACCACATTATTTTTCCTTCACACTCACCGATGACAGTTACAGAAAGAATAAAACCAACTGTGGCACAAATAGGGGCAAATGTAATCTTAAAAAAAGATACTGATGAAAAACTATCTGCTCCTGCTCCATACCTCACACTCTAAAAGCTACTAACAATATTTTCAGTTTCTTCTTTTACTCATACATTATACTTCAATGCTCTTTTCAAACCCAAAACTTTATTTCAACATAACATTCCCATTTGGGGCAGATGTTCTTATGCTTTAGCAGTCAAGTTCCCATCTGCCAAAAGGAATCTGGGAAGACTGACATCCCAATCACTTGTGAAAGCTAAAATAGTAACCATTGCCTGACACAGGTGTTTCTCGAGTTCATTGTTAGTGTTATCTTCACATTTGCATGTAAAAATAGCATGGCAAAGTTACGTCAAGTCTGAAACTTCACATTTTTCATCACAAAAGAGTAGAAATCACCCTTAGAAAAGGAGGAGAAAAGCCTGCAACCCACATCTATGGAAACTAAGTCTTCAAACCTTAAGGCTTTGAAATGTTGCATCTTAATACTGAAAAAGCTGATTTACACGAATAAAGCCAAATACTGTATGGTAAGTGTTTATCATCAACCAAGAGCTCCAAAGTTTCACATGTGGGGAAAGAAAATGTTGTTTGTTATTGTAAAAAGGAGGACAAATAGTTTTTTAATACTTTTTATAACAAGCACCTCCGAAGTACGCACAGGGAGGCGATGGATGTTGTTTCAGTAGTAACTTAGGTTTAATACCTCATGATGTATTAATAAGCAAGCCATCAATGCAGAGATTTAATCCTATAGCCATGACATACTCTGTGCAACACAGAAATATTTCTGCAGAAAGAATTCAACTTTTAGGTTGCTTCACTAACATTTAATTTAGTTCACCTCTAAGTAAGCACCCCAGCAACATCTGCCTGTGCTGTTACAATACAGCTGGCAGTTGCTACCCAGCCTGACCAGGATCAAATCTGTCCTCTGAACAAAATTTATGTAAGCACATTTGCTCTGGGTAAGCCGAAACGGTAAGGAGTTCACCGTCAGAACAAGGAACGGCAGAGAACTCTCTTCCTCCTTCAAATAAACTCTCTGTGCATCAAGACTCACTCTTTTGTCCTTCTCATAGCTGCCTTTCTTTAGGGAGAGGCAGGACATCGGCAATATACAGAGTTCTCTTGCAGCAAATGCCCGTGTTTAAGCTGATATTAGTAATGATCTTCATTTCTGAGAGCTACATCATTGCCAGAGGGGGGAGACTACTCCATGCAGGAGCACAATCCTACAGTAGCACTGCCTCAACTCCCTGAAAGCCTTTCTCAGACACCACAGAACTGCTTTATGGTGCCTTTCAAGTTCCTCGGTATTTTTATCACACCAACCTCATGAGACTACTTCCTCCAACTTGTTCCTCCTTCCTTTAGGAGGGAAAGGACACGGTGTGTCCTACAATACAACCTCCTTGCCAACTGCTCAGCGCTGTGTTGGGAACACAACAGCAAGAGGGTTATTGGCGATGCGTTCCTGCCCAAGTCCACTTTGCTCCTCGCCTTCCACTGCTGTGAGAACACCACCACACGCACTGCACCGCATGCGGCACAAAGCAGGACAATAAACGCTGCTCGGATTCAGTTTACAGTTACTAAGTGGTTCCTCGTTTTTCGGGATAACGGGGGTGCCGATGGTTTCCAGCCCCACGGGGGGTCCGCAGTGCGCCCAGCAGCGGCTGCTGGAGATGAGGGTGGTGTGGAGCGCAAGAGAGAAGCGATCTTAAGTCCGCAAGCCTGCAGCAACCTGCGCCGATCTCACTCCAGTTGAGGAGCAGCGATGCGAACCAAGCAAACCACCGCTACTGCCCGGGAAGCACCCGGGGCACATGCAGCCCTGCCGCGGCCGAGCATCTCCGCACGCAGTCGGGGATTCGTCGCTCGGGACGGCAGCTGCCGCTCGCAGGGGGGAAGCCGCAGCCCCGGATGAGCTTCCCCAGCCGGGGCGCGGGCACGGCGGCCGCAGGAACTTGGCGAAGGCGCCCGCGGGGCGGCCCACCAGCAAGTAACGGTCCCGCCGCAGCAAGCGAGCCCGGCGCCGGCGCCACGGCCCTTCCCACCCCGCCGCGGCCTCCGGGTCGCCCGGCATTCTCTCCCTCACCTTCGGCGAGCCCCGGGCGTGGAGCACGTTGGAAGCGGGGTGTTTCTAGAGAATGCAGGGAAAAGCGCCGAGGGTCTCCCCGGCACTGCGGGCTCCGGCTCGAGCCCCATCCTTCCGAGTCGCACCCGTGGCCTCGGCCCAGCCGCCCCCGCCGCTGGCGGCACAGAACCGCCACCCCACCCTGCCGGCCGCCCAAACTTTCCCCCAACTTGGCCGAGCCGCCCGGAGCTGCCGGGGCCCGGCTTCGCTCCTCCTCCTGCGCTCGCCCTTCACCCTGGCCCGCCTGCAGGAAAGTTTCACTCACCGCAGCAAAAGCGGCAGAGAACCAGCGCCAGCAACCCCAACTGCGGCCCGGGGGGCACCGCCGAGCGCACCCGCAGCCGCTGCCGCCGCCACCGGGAGAAGGCACCACCTCTAGCCACGGAAGAAAGTTCTCGGGGGGCAGGAGGAGCTGGCGAAGGACGAAAACCGGCCGTAGCCTCCGCAGCAGCTCCGTCCCCTGCCATCCTCCGGGCTTGGCTCCCAACCGCCGCCGCTACGACACCCGCCCGCTGCCGCTGCCCGACCAGCCGCCACCTCCCCGCACCG
>VWZE01011295.1:124559-137501 GCA_013396675.1 Eubucco bourcierii
CGGGGAGGGGGAGTGAGGCGTACGTCGTGCGCGCCTGCCTCGACCCTCGACCCCGGCCTCGCTTTTCAGTCCGGTCGGGACAAGTCGCCTCGTCGTCGTCGCCGCCGCTCTCGGCCCGCGCCTAGGACTAAGAGCTGCTGCTGCGCAGAGTTGGGGGTCTCCTCGGTAGCGCGGCCGGCGAGGGGCGAGGACGGGCGGGGTCCGTATGGCCTCCCCCGGGGGCTGTTGGTACGGCCCGGTCCGCCCCCCGCCCCGCCCGCCCCCGCCTCCAGCGGGGCCGGGGGCGCAGTTCCCTGTGGTCCGGCCTGATTCGCCGGTATGCTCTACTGCTCTGTGCTGCCTTTCCCCTGGACCCCGTCGACCACTGACGCCTCTCCAGTCCCACCGGCGCCGCGCTTCCTCCGAGCGCTGTCCGAGGCTCTGCCGAGGCACTGAACGGGTGACGACAGAGGGAGAGTCGAGCAGCACCGCAGACTGGGACCGGCCTGCAACTCATGCCTCAAAGCGGGGACCGTTGGCTCCTCGTGCCGCTCAGGGCCTCACAGTGCTCCCCGATGCCGGACGGCGCAGCCCCTTCATCGGGACGCAGCAATTCGTGACTGAGCCCCTGGCAGCCGATGCCCAGGCTTGGCCGCGTCTTTAAACTTCGCCGCTGTTGTGCCCTGTCGCTGACTCTGCCGCTGGCAGACCCTGGTGAATGACATGCGGCGCTGCCCAGACTCCGCCGAGATGCTAGGAACGGCGTTCCGCGGTACCTCCCAGCCTGGCTTCTGCGAGCACTGGGCAACCGAAAGGCAGAGTCGGGCACAGGGGTTCGGGAAGGTGCGGACCCCATCCTGAGCCCGCATGAGATGATGTTGCCCAGAAGTGGGCTCTGGCAAAGTCAGGGGATCTTGGACCAGGCATGTGCAGGAACTGTCGAGGAACCCCTGATACTCCCGGGCAGCCCTGTGAGAGGGGCTGCGCGACCCAGGGGCAGCAGGGAGGAAACTGTCACCTGCAGGGTTCTGAACTGGAGTGCAGCTCTGGGCAAGGCTGGCATCCATGAGGGCGTGATTTCTCTAAAAGCGGTGGTGGTGCCCACCCGCCACGGGAGGACATGAACGCTGTGATTAAGGTGTTGGGCCACGGCTCCCGAGGTGAAGTGGGACTGCTGCCTTTGCCAGAGCCCCACGAGACCAGCAAAGGGCTGTCTCAGAATTAGAGCGGGCTGTAAGCAGGTCATGAAATTAAAGGTGGCTCTGCTAGGAGACAGTTTCTGTGTTATATCTCAATGTCTATCCATGGATCTGTAGAATCACAGTTAAATAAAATGGTTTGGGTTGGAAGGAATCCTAAATATAATCTGATTATCTGTCATGGGTGGGGACACCTTCCACTGCACCAGATTTCTCAGGCCTTACCCAGCCTGGCATTGAAAACCTCCAGGGAGGGATATCAACAACCTCCTGGGTTACCTGTTTCAGTGCCTCATCACCCTTACTGTAAAGAATTTCTACCTAATAGTCAGTATAAATCTACCTTCCTCAATCTTCAATCCATTCCCTGTTATCCTATTACTCCAAGCCCTTGTAGAAAGTCCCTCCCCAGCTTTCTTGTAGGCCCTTTACAAGATCCAAAAGTCCTAGAAGCCATACATTTAACTTAGAAGCCAAACTTTGGAGGTGTCCGTAGCCACACTGACCACACTTCAGTTCCAGTGCTTAATTGTGTCTGTGTCCTGACTGGAAGACTCCAAGATGCATCAAGAGAAGTGATTCTTCTCCTTTACTCTGCTCTTGTCAGACCCCACCTGGAGTCCTGTGTGCAGTTCTGGAGCCCTCAGCACAGGAAGGACATGGAAGTGTTGGAGTGGGTCCAGAGGAGGGCCACAAAGATGATCAGAAGGCTGGAGCAGCTCTGCTATGAGGACAGGCTGAGAGAGTTGAGGCTTTTCAGCCTGGAGAAGAGAAGGCTTCCAGGAGACCTTAGAGTAGCCTTCCAGTATCTGAAGGGGGCCTACAGGAAGGCTGGGGAGGGACTATTTGCAAGGTCTTGTAATGACAGGATGAGGGGCAATGGGTTTAAACTGGCAGAGGGGAGATTTAGACTGGATGTTAGGAGGAAGTTCTTTGCAGTGAGGGTGGTGAGGCACTGGAACAGGTTGCCCAGGGAGGTTGTGGCTGCTCCCTTCCTGGAGGTGTTCAAGGCCAGGTTGGATGAGGCCTTGAGTGACCTGTACTAGTGGGAGGTGTCCCTGCCCATGGCAGGGGGTTGGAACTGGATGATCCTTGAGGTCCCTTCCAACCTTACCATTCTGTGATTCTATAAGATGTTCCTTATAGTTGTCCTTACCCACACCAGTCTTCATTACAGGATATCTAGGGAGCTCTAAAAGCAAGTCCTCAATCTGAATGATCAGGGAATTAGAGCTGCAGGGCATATTTTACCCACTCCAGATAAAGTGAACACCTTGCAAGGATAGCCCAGGTACCACTATACCCACATCAGATTTTTGACAAAATACAGAAGCTCAAAAGCATTGGTCTTGCCTCATTAAAGTGTAGGTATGCTTTTCCATGCCAGGTGGAGTGTACTTGCGAAACTTGAAGGAAAATATTAAATATCTGTGTAGACCACACCTGCTGCTGTGGCATCTGTGGGGAACAGGTTCCACACTATGTTCCAGCACATAGCAATATGCTCAGGTGCTCCAATGGTGGGCATGGGCAGCAGTGTCCCTCAAAGCCATGCATGGCTACATTTGTCAGATGCTCACAATAGGATGTTCTTTCCATCTTCAGCTACACTGAATGTTTGCCAATTAACTGGCCTCATTAATTTGTAACTGTGATACAAAACAGACTTCACACTAAGAATTACTAGAGACACACAGCTAACTGTGCTGGGTGTTCGATGCTCATCAACGATTTGTTATAAACCAACATAACTTAGAGGACATCCAAAGTTTTGTGGAATCAATATAATTCCATGAATCTAATCCCCCTCAGGCTATTGCTGGGGCTCAGGATTGCTGTGGATGCTGTCCAAAAGTGCCCAAACAGATTTGCGTGACAGTTTAAAGGGAAAAAAAGATGTTTTCCCAATCTGCTGATATTTTAGAATGCTGATCCTTTGTTGTTTGAATCTTTTGATTCCATGGAAACCAATATATTCCACCATGCCAATAAACCTGGATAAATATAATACTGAATTCATCATTAGAGTTGAGTTTATACTGAGGGAATTTATACCTGGGAAAATTGGTCAGCATAATGGCAGCAGAGTGAGTGATGCTGGTATGGCTTTGCTGAAGTCATGTTCCAGGTAGGTGTTTTAACTGAGTGTAATTGTTCCATCTCCCTGTATAGACGAGTCCTATACATGTAAGTCCCTTTTTGTTGTTAACAGTCAAAGCTAATTAGGTCTCCTAATTACATTTACACCAAGTTTAAAGCACTCTTAGGATGGGCAGGAAATATAATGTGGCTGTAGAGTAATTGAGAGTGCAACCCTTAAAATCCCATTTGTGACAACTGTAATCAAATTGTCATCTGCTGTTAGAGTTTCATTTCTTTGCATTCCAAAACAACAAAAGGCATTAGGTCTTTTAAAAATCAAGTGATTTGAAGGTCTAGCACCAAATATGTACCTAGATTCATGCAGGCTAAGGAAGCAAAGGCAGTGTGTCATATTTAAACAGAGCTGTGCCCAGTCCACAGGTAACGTACTCCAGTGCCAAATTCAGCACTGTTGTAATCAGGCATCCTGGGGATTTTGTGATACACAAGGAAATTTGACTTCATGAGATCAAGGCTAAATTTGGCTCCCCAGTGCTTAGCACAGTCCTAAAGGCATTATGCTCCAAACAATTAATCTTACACAGTATTGAATAAATGCATATAGGGCACACTGTCTCAGTCTGTGTAAAGCTGTTGTTACTGGCCTTTTATTTTTCTCTGTAAAAAGATGTTTTCTACTATGTTGGCAGTAGTGCTGTTCAAAGACATCTTTAGACTGTAAAAATACAAAATATTATTTTCAGTCCAGATTTCCCTGTCTGGCCATTGTGCACCCACCTGCCCTCCCTTCAGTGAGGAAAACAAAATAATAATAATTTTAAAAAGCCCCTTATCCCTAATTTAGAGCAGGGTGTTTGGCAAGGATTTACTCCTCTATTCTTAACCCTTGTGGTCTTTTGAAAACAAAGTCCTGGAGCAGTGTGAAATTCACTGATATGCATAGCATTGGAAGTGACAGCCCGGATTCCTGCTGGAGAGGAGGACTATTCACTACAGTGGGAATGTGCACCTCGATGTGCAGCAGAACAATGTGCCCTTCCAAATAAAGTGACACCAACACAACCCCACGCCAAAGCTGCCTTTTACCCCACGGACTTCCAGCTGGATTAGATCTTCTTATACAGAGTTTCTGCAAACTGTTAACAGGAGGCTGTGTTTCTGCATCCTTCTTCCAGCTGAAGCCAGAATAGTTGTGTCTTGGGGCATACCTCAGCAGAACTGTACCAGAGTTGCTGTTTTATGTGCAAAATTGAGAAAGATGCCTGTCTGACTCCTTATCTGGAAAGCTGCAGCAAAGCATCTCTGCAGGCTGAGCAGCAGGCGTGATTGACGGTGGTCCCAGAAAGACCAGAGAACGTGGGCTGCATGTTTATGTGACCCAGTGGTGGACTCAGTGCTCTAATCGTCCAGTAACACGTTTGGAAGGGCTCAGACAACACCCCTCAGTGCACAGAGTTTGGCTTATCCTTGGCAAGCTCTGTTTTAAGTTGTGTTGGACACACAGAAGGATCTTTTTGGGAAAGGATGCTCTCTAACCGGGACTGTTATTAAGAAATGTCCAGGATTAAGAATGTATTGCAAAGATGGATTATTCTCATGTTTCCCACCTCTTTGCATACAGTGTAGTGCAGAATCATCTGGGTTGTCATCTCCTAGAAAGATCTATCATAATATTTTGATTCCAATCGTAAGCAAGCCTAGCCAAGAATAACATGCATACAGTCACACGGTATATGATAAATTTCAAACCCATTTGCCCAGTACTTTGCTTATTAAAGATGACATCCCTAAATCTTGTTTCAACCAAAGAGCATCCCCTTCAGGAGACAGCTGAGTGATTGACTCTGGCTTCACTGCAAAGCATGCTTAGAAAACTGTTTCTCTTGCATGCAGAGTGGGCCTGCTCTCACACATTTGTGCCAGAGCTTTTATATGTCTCAGGAAAGTCTCAAAGCATTTGCCTTTTTCAGAAAAGAGCAATGCAGTTATCGACAAAGTCACCCATGCTTCTTACCCATGGTCGGGTGTACACATTATCCAGTCTGCAACTGAGATTTCCATTGTCTTACCAAGAGGTATAAGACTCCCAGCCAATAAGCAAAATTCTCATGCATTTTTGACAGACAAAAACCAGTAGGTGAGGAGATGGTATGCTTTGCAGTTAGATCTCTCTGTTTGCCACTTGTGTCATTAAGAAAGAGGACAGAAAACTGAAGGATTCCTCTCAGGAGAATATCTGCATGGCAATGCTTCCTGTTTTCTTTCTGTTCTGAACAGAAGCAGTTCCATGTAAACATGAGGAGGAACTTCTTTAAGAGTGGTGGAGCACTGGAACCTGCTGTCTGGAGAGGTAGTCAAGTCTCCGTCTCTGGAGACTTTCAAAACCCTCCTGGATGGGTTCCTTCATGTGTGGCCTTCTGTAGGTGAACCTGCCTTGTCAGGGGAGTTGAACTTGATCTTCAGAGGTCCCTACCATTCTGTGATTCTGTGATTCTGTGATTCTTCTTACCACAGTTTTTTGCTGTCCTCCTGTGTGCCTATGTCCTTGCCTTTCTCTCCTTCTTTGGTTTGTGCATACTTACATTGAAGTGTGATATATCAATAAACAGAAAACACCCTTGATTTGTGTCTATGGGCAAATGCACAATTTGCTTGTTTTGTTCTAAAATGAGCACATTTCTTCCTAAGCACAAACATCTGATAACTGAAGATGAGCATGAAGAGAGCTCAGGAAGCTGAGAGGAAAGTGAGCAGGTGGAGAAAAGATAGGAAATAAGGGCTGCTGCCATTAGGTTTCAGAAGCAGCATGCAGTACAGTGAGAAGGAATCCGAAGGACAGGACCCTGATCTGTAGTTGGGGAGTAGCTGATGTGACAAGAGGGAGGGTGCGAAATCTTGCCTTTTGTGTCACTCCCTCCAGGGCTACTCCCCAGCCTAAACTGTTAGCCAGCAGCAGAGGATGGTGCCAGTCTGCTTGGGTGTCAAGTGGACATCCCTGTGCTGCAGTGCCAACTCCCTGCCCTTGGCAGTGGTCTCTCCAGTAGTCAAAATGATGCCCTAGGCATAGCTCCCAGCTGATTTTCCTGACCTGTCACTTCACCCAGCCCCTGTGTGGTGTAATGGAGCAGGTGTTTACCCAAGACAGTCCTGCTTCAGCCCTTTAAGAGGATTCTTGCTGTCCCCAGAGACGTTTCTCTCATGACTAGAAAACTGGAATGAATCTGCTTCTCTACAGGGTTGCAAAGAAGAAAGATGACTTGAGAAAAGAAAAATAAAATAAAAAAACCTCTGCCAATGAGGTCACACTTTTGTAGTACATACCTACATTTCACAATGATACTTGTATTGTCTCGATTACTGGCACGATCCAGCAGGTGATCCACCTCCTAGCAGGAGGTGAGTTCTTGGTTCAAGAAGAAGGGAGTTTTAACATTCATTTTAATGAGAACCTTTATTCATTTTTAGTATCAGCACTGTTACACCAGCTTCATTTAATTATGGGAGAATAAGCAGGTTTAGAATTCCCCAGAGGAGCTTGCTGTCTTTTCAGCTCAGACTTTCTCTCTTCATCTTCTGAACTGTTCCTCCCTGGTCTTTTCATTTTCCTTGAGAGTGTTTATTCTTATCCTTAGAAATGAGCACATCTTTGTGAGATTTTAGCTACTACAAACAGTTATACTTTTATTACATTGTTTTTCTTCTTTCCCACTGTCCTGTCCTCGATTAATTGATTGTTAAATGCTGCAGGTTTTCCAGAGTATGAGTGGAACACATGAACCTGAAGGTTTTGCCTGCTTGTGTCCTGGGATATGTATGAGATGAAAATGCATCAAGGTGATTGCAGTAACCTACTGTATTGCTGCTGCTCATATCCATGCTTTGGACTTGAAACCAGATTAACTTCTGTAAATTTGGAAACCAGCATAATACTGAAACATGCCATGGTTCACTGAGAAAAAAAAAAATCCCCCTTGTATAGCTGTAGGTTTCTGCTGCATGAAGCCAATGCACACTGTAGTTTCTATTATGCCATTTTAAAAATAACTATTAAAAATAATTTTGGCTTGAATTTAAATGAGACTCTACTATTACCTAGAAATGTTGGAGCAGATGGTCCTTGAGGTCCCTTCCAACCTGACATTCTGTGATTCCGTTTCAGTTTCTGAATGATTTTCAAGCGTGTTTTAAGTCACTTAAAGATCAAGTCTTTTAAAACTTTGACTGGCAAATAGGAATATGCATTAATTTTAGACGGCTATTTTTATCCTTTTACATGTGTAATTGAATTCAGAATTTACTCCTCTACTTTCAACCTGCAAAGAGTAACTCAGAAAGCACCTACATGCTTTTTGATCCTTTGAAAACACATTTGTAAACTGACAGAATCTTATTAAATTTTAAAAACAAACCTCTGTGCACAAAGAGTGCTTCATTTCTATAATTTTTTGATAGATGCTGTTAGAAGCCTAAGAAAATACCAAGAGCTCTGCTTTGACCTCAGCACACTTTTGTCTGTCTCAAGGTGTGCCTTTGCACAGAGAAGTCTACCAGTGCCCATGGAAGGTGTTGCTGAAGTTGAAGTCTCCATCTACATAAAAATCTTGCACTACAACTGTTCCCATAGACAAGAGAAAGCTGCATTTATAGAGATACAACTCCTGATTCCTGTGAGGAAAAAAAGAGGGTCTTGAAATGTGTAAAATTGTCCTGTGACATTACTGTAGGGCTGGAAGGTTAAGACTGCTCTTTTGTAATTCAGCCAGGAGAATACTGTGTACAGTTCTGGAGCTCCCAGCACAGGAAGGACATGGAACTGTTGGAGCGGGTCCAGAGGAGGGCAACAAAGATGATCAGAGGGCTGCAGCAGCTCTGCTCCGAGGACAGGCTGAGAGAGTTGGGGCTCTGCAGCCTGGAGAAGAGAAGGCTTCCAGGAGACCTGATAGTAGCCTTCCAGTATGTGAAGGGGGCCTACAGGAAGGCTGGGGAGGGACTATTGACAAGGTCTTGTAATGATAGGATGAGGGGCAATGGGTTTAAACTGGCAGAGGAGAGATTTAGACTGGATGTTAGGAGGAAGTTCTTTCCAGTGAGGGAGGTGAGGCACTGGCACAGGTTGCCCAGGGAGGCTGTGACTGCTCCCTCCCTGGAGGTGTTCAAGGCCAGGTTGGACGAGGCCTTGAGTGACCTGTACTAGTGGAAGGTGTCCCTGCCTATGTTAGGGGCTTTGAACTAGATGACCCTTGAGGTCCCTTCCAACTTTACCATTCTATGATTCTATGATTGACAATAACTGCACAAAACCTGCAATTATATAACTGCTTTACCTGGAAATCAGCTCATGATCCAAATCCTTACACAAGAAGTTAAAGATCTGTGTAGATTGAGGGCACATGAAGAGTGGATTTTTTTTTTCCTTTGGTCATCCAGCCAAGATATGGGGAAAATGTAATTTCAGTTTATGCTGGTTTAAGGCTCATTGGAATATTTTAATGAAATATTCCAATTAGATCACTGGTTGTGAAAAGAAAATAATTATAAAGCCTATATCTGTCATTGGTTTGCTAACAGGTATAAAGAGCCAAGATATAAACTAATTGTTCCTCTTTGCTTCTGAGTGCTGTATCTTTTTGCTTCTCTCTCTAGTATCTTCCACTAACCTTGGCTAACATATAACAAGTAAGCTTTGCTGGTTGTTTTCTGTCTGGGGGAGAGAGAGTGAGAATGGTGTTGGCCTCTTTCAGGTCTTTTACTTTTTGTCCAGGAGGGAATTTGAATTAGTGTATTATTTCTAAATTGTATATAATTGTAAATACTTGTGAATATATCGTGTATATATGCTTGTAAATCTAGCTTTGCTGTAAATACAGCTTTATCTTACTTCCAAGCTGTCTGTGCTGGTCTGGTAAGTTTTCATTAAAGGATGAGGGGAAGGTTCACAACCCATTACACAGTTATGCTGAAAAGGTAGTGTTCAGGTTTTGGCCTTTTACAAGCATTTCTGACCCAGTCCAGTTCAGTCAGTTACTGAACAAAAATGTCATTTAAATGTGTAATATAATTTTTTAAATATTTACCATTTCATTGTTTTACTCCAGTAGAACAAGGCATTCTGCATTTGCTGGAAAATGTCCAAAATTCAGAATGTTTTCAGATTCTGCAAAAAAAGAGGTTTGGAATAATGTTATTTTTGTTGGGGGGTGGGGGTGTGGGGGTGTGTGTGCGGTGTGGTGTGTGTCAATAGGTAGAGGAGCAGAAGAGCAAGGGTACACCTAGACCATATTTAAGAGTTCACAAAACCTGAGAAGTTTTTTCCCTTTAATTGATAGTAATCCACTCAGAAAAAGATTAAGTAATCCAACACAGGCCACCCTGCAATAAAAATACGAAAGTCCTCTTTGCAGCTTACACAAAATAAAGCAGTTTAAAGGAAAATTTGGTGTGAGATGTAAACCTGCCTGGGTGCATTCTTGTGTGACCTAGTCTAGGTAATCCTGCTCTGACAGTGGGGTTGGACTAAATGATCTTTCAAGGTCCTTTCCAAGCCCTAACATTCAGTGATTCTGTAATTTTGTGTGTAATACTGAAGCACCTGACATTCCTCTAATGTCATCCTTTAGCAGACACAATCAAAGAAGAATACTGGTTTAAGTGGTGCAAAGAACACGTGTCACTTTAAGTGTGAAAAGAACAGTTAAAGCAAACTGGCTATAAGCTGCTTGTACATATAAATGCCTCGAGAAACTAAGGTTCTGAAACATATTTCTGCTGCCCACAAACTCACACCAGCTAATGCCTCGTAAAATTAGCTGCATCCCCAACTCTACCCTTCAACAGCAGGTTTTTTTGTCAGCTCATTTACATCCAAGTACATTTAACAGCATGTCATCTGGGATCAATTCTTCAGCAGTGATTTCATGATAGTTTCTATATAATGTAGCTTTGGTGTATCCACCCCGTTCCCACCCTGGAGCGTATGGTGCCTCTTTTTTGAAGACATCAGAATTAAAGAACCAGCCTTAAATAAGAATCTCATGGTTTTTGACAGTTGCCAATCCTAGAGCTGTTTGCAAATGGTTTGGATATCAGTTTCATTTCTGCATTTCAAGTGCTTTGTTAACATCTGCCCTGCAGCGCACGATTGTTTTTTAACAACGATTTATTCATGTGTCTGTATTTTGGTGTGAAAACCAGAATGGGCTTTAATCTGCAGAAGGAGCAGAGCAGGATGAGCCACAGGCAGTCACATTTTGCCTTTGAAAGGGACAACACTGTGATTTCTTTGTTTTCTCTAGTAATCCTAGGCATAACAGGTAGGACTGGAAAAATGAATTGAGGCCTTTGTTGTGATTCTCTTGCAGCCGAAGAGCCCTGCCTTCGCTCACATACGTTGCCTACCAAACGTTGTTTAAGGATCTTCGTGCACCAGCTTCTATCCTGTTTCACTTCTTGCTCCAGCTAAGCTCCCAAAACAATTTGATGAGCATGAAGATTGATGCCAAGCTGACAAATCCTGTTTTTTCTCATTTTTTGTCCAGAGTTACCCAGTCTTGAAGCTCTACAACAGTGACTGTACGCAGTAAGAATCTTCAGCCCCATTATCTCCTGGTTCTACAGGGCTAGAATACCATTTCATAGAATCATAGAATGGTTTGGCTTGGAAAGTACCATAAAAATTATTTAGTTCCAACCCCTTGCCATGGGCAGGGACACCTCCTACTTGACCAGGATGATCAAGACCCTGTCCAACCTGACCTTGAGCACCTGCAGTGGGGTGGGCATCCACAACCTCTCTGGGCAACCTGTTCTGGTGTCTCACCACTCTCATTGTAGAATATTTGTTCCTAATATCCAGTCTAAATCTTCCCTCTTCTAGCTTCAATCTATTCCCTCTCTACCTATCACAGCAAGCTCTTGTATTTGTTACCTGTTCCTAGTTATACGAACAATGACAAAATAATATGAATGATTTCATGTGGTTCAGAGAGGGCAGCAGACAACTCATGAGCTGCATTTTCAGAGAAGTCTCCACATGCCCTCTATAGATTTCTGCCATTAGCCTTGACTGAGCTGGGTATTAGTTGTGCCAAGTCAAAATGGCCATTTTATATTATTATTAAAGCTTCTTTAATATTATCAATTATGTTGTCTTTCTGCTTGCAATTACTTAAATTAAATTCATCATAAATATAGTAGGAAATACAGAGTAGTAACAGATAGTCCCAATCATCCCTAACCGCTACCAACCCAAGTCTGACTAAGTCAACTCATTGCAGCTACACTATCACATTTGAGGTGATCTTTGAGATGATCTTTGAGGTCCCTTCCAACAGAAAATTCTGTGATTCTATGACTCTTTGGAGCATTTCAGAAACAGATGATTTTCCGTGAGTTGAAGACTGGTACAATGCTTTAGAACAGCTTTGCTAGTCTGTTTAAGTAAACTGCATAAATATTTAGGATTATATGGGTAGCACAATGATTCTGATACCTGATAGTAGCCTTCCAGTATCTGAAGGGGGCCTACAAGAAGGCTGGGGAGGGACTGTTTACAAGGTCTTGCAATGACAGGACAAGGGGCAATGGGTTTAAACTGGCAGAGGGAAGATTTAGACTGGATGTCAGGAGGAAGTTCTTTCCAGTGAGGGTGGTGAGGCACTGGAACAGGTTGCCCAGGGAGGTTGTGGCTGCTCCCTTCCTGGAGGTGTTCAAGGCCAGATTGGACAAGGCCTTGAGTGAGCTGTACTAGTGGGAGGTGTCCCTGCCTATGTCAGGGGGTTGGAACTAGGTGATCCTTGAGGTCCCTTCCAACCTTACCATTCTATGATTCTATGATTCTAACAGATCTTGATGGAGAGGAGGTATTTGAGAATAAACACCTACATGAAAATTAGCCTACAGGAATACGTAGAATTTCAGTGAGAAAGTAATGTTGTTTTCACCAGGACAGACAACACTGACACTTAAATAGCACAAAATGTATAACCAGTTGTGATCAATTTTTCCACAGATCCTTGGCTGAGACTGGTCTAAAATACTCAGTCCAAACCCTAACAGCCATTTTAGCTGACTTTTATGGTCACATCCCTTCAGTTTCCCATGAGAAGTCTTTGTTGAAATTGTAAGCTCTCAGAAAGACAGATGAATAATAAAGCTTCTCCAAATTCAGAACGACTTCCATACATACTGATAATATTCTTATTAATCATCTTAGAAATGAGCAAAGAAGTCAACTTACTTGAGACAATAATAAACAATTTCACTTGTAACAACATGAGCTGTAAGAACTGTGATAGGTCCTTTAAGGTCCCTTTCAACCCAGACTATTGTATCAACCTATGAATCTATGAACTAGGATGTTTGCATTCTGGAAGGTTGTGTGAAAAGAAAAGGGGATTTTGGTGCTGTCTTTTCCTGTTTGGGTGATAACCAAAGTGTGGAAAACAAGTATAAATTACCTACTGTGTAACTTCTTTCCAGGAGGAGAAATACTGTAGTCTTTCATTTCAGTATTGTAGAGGCAACTGTTGTGGTAGGCCTAAATTGGCCAAAGGTGGGCTTGTACAGGTCCTGGCTTGCCCAGGCATGCTCCCCTGCTCCCCCTCCCTCTGTGCTGGGGATGGTGGCCACAGGAAAGGGGACAAAAGCCCCAGCTTCACCTAAT
>VWZE01011295.1:137685-160511 GCA_013396675.1 Eubucco bourcierii
AGCACCCAGGAGCCTGAGGTAACTCCAAAGCCTCTAACAGCTTCTGACCCAGAAGCAGCACCGCCACATGCTTTGGGTATTGTCCCAGCATATTTTTGTGAGTAAATACTTCAAGCCTCTTGCAATCATTAATTGCCTTCTGCCATAAGCAGAAAGCAGCTTCCTGTGTCCATCCAGTGGCTAAGCAGGATAACTAACTGCAAGCAGTGTAAGTGATCACACAAACCTTCTCTGCCAGTAAAAACGTTTGCTTATGTTAGTTGCCTTTAAAGTGTTCCAGCTTACCTGTTCCCTGTATGTGTAAATTTCCAAACCGTGTGTTTTGAACCTTGTAAACAAGGTTTCTGGCAAGATTTAATGTTAATAAATAGTGTTCATAGTTATTAACAATCTCTGCCTGGATATCAAAATTGATATCGTTATTAACAGTGAAACAGTTTTCACTACAGCAACTTGTCCTGCAACTTTGATCCTGCGAAGGCATCTGCCTTATTTTAGAGGTATAATAAAAAAAAGGTCACTGACAGGTCGAGTTCATTCTGTGTGTTAACCTCAGCAATAGACACTCTAGTCTGACTGATTATGGTGAGCGGGGGCATTTCAACAAAACTGTTGTTTTAATCAGAAAATGTAAGTGAGTTTAAATCAAACTTTCTCACAAGAGAGTGTGCACCATGTTCAAAAAGACTGAAATAATTGGTTAGAGTGAGGATCTCTGTCCTGATATTGCTGGTCAGTCTCTTCTCTGAAGTAACTAATGACAGGAATAGTGAAAATGGCTTGAAATTGTTGGGGATGTTTAGGTTGGATATCAGGAAAACTTTCTTTCCTGCAAAGGTGGTCAGTACAACCAGCAACCTAATGCCACCGTGGACATTAAACCATGTTCCAAAGTGCCATGTCCACATATTTCTTGAACATCCGCAGGGTGCCTGCCTTCCTGGGCAGCCTGTTCCAATGCCTGACTGCTCTTGCAGCAAAGAAACCTTTCTTAACATCCAACCTAAATCTCCCCTGGCACAATTTCAGGCCATTTGCTCTCATTCTAGAACCTGATATTAGGGAGAAGAGACCAACCCCCACCTCATTCCAACCTCCTTTCAGGGAGTTATAGAGAGTAATGAGGTCTTCCCTCAGCCTCCTCTTCTCCACATGAAACAATCTCAGTTCTCTCAGCTGCTTCCCACCAAACAAGTTCTCTAGACCCTTTAGCAGCTTCATTCCCCTTCTTTGGATGTGTTGCAGCACCTCAATGTCCTTCTTGGAGTAAGTGGCACAAAACTGAACCAAGTATTTGAGGTGCTGTCATGTTAGTGCTGAGTATGGGGGCATGATCACTTCCATGCTCCTGCTGGCCACTCTGTTTCTGATCCAGACCAGGATGCTGGTGGCCTTCTTGGCCACCTGAGCACANCCTTTCTTAACATCCAACCTAAATCTCCCCTGGCACAATTTCAGGCCATTTGCTCTCATTCTAGAACCTGATATTAGGGAGAAGAGACCAACCCCCACCTCATTCCAACCTCCTTTCAGGGAGTTATAGAGAGTAATGAGGTCTTCCCTCAGCCTCCTCTTCTCCACATGAAACAATCTCAGTTCTCTCAGCTGCTTCCCACCAAACAAGTTCTCTAGACCCTTTAGCAGCTTCATTCCCCTTCTTTGGATGTGTTGCAGCACCTCAATGTCCTTCTTGGAGTAAGTGGCACAAAACTGAACCAAGTATTTGAGGTGCTGTCATGTTAGTGCTGAGTATGGGGGCATGATCACTTCCATGCTCCTGCTGGCCACTCTGTTTCTGATCCAGACCAGGATGCTGGTGGCCTTCTTGGCCACCTGAGCACATTGCTGGCATGTGTTCAGCTGTTGTTAACCAGCATGCTGAGTTCCTTTTCCGACAGACTATTTGAGACCCAAATGCAGACTGTAACTTGGGCAAAGAAGTAACTTCAACCTGGGAGATGGAGGAGTGTTCTCCATGGGGTGCCAGAAAGCTAGCTTTTAGATGTAGCTATGGACCACTCATGTCTTAAGAGTAGACAGCTTGGAAAATGCCTCCGGGACCACTTTTGTGCAGCAGAAATTGTGCTCCTCAGTCAGCTGTTATTACTGTGGCTATTGTTCCTGCTTTGTTTTGCAGTGAATATTTTTACATCTACTATTTTTGTAGCAGCAGGAATAGGAAATTTTTTTTTTTCCCCAATTACTGGAAAAGTCACTGACAATACGATTCTAAAGTGACCAAAATTGTTCTCACCAATAAGTGTAATTTGACAGACAATTGTGAATCAAAAAATATGGAAGCCTTATAAAAAGACTTGAAATGGTTCATTTCAGAAACACCAACTGCTTATTTTGACTTATTTTAATGACTCATTTTGGCCTTTCCTTTTGAACAACATTTTTTATTGGAGAGTGGTCTAATTTGTTAAAAGATGAAATAATTAGAGGTACGTAACCTGAGAACGAATTGCAATATTTCAATAAAAAAGTACACAGAAAAAGTCCATTTGTATTCCAGTGGAGCAGAAGACTTTTCCCTGTTATTTTTAATTGTAATTATGCAACTAAAAATTATAATTTGCTCTGCTGTATTAGTAATGACAGCAGGTGTAATAACCTAGTGTGTGCATATCGATTTCCACCCAGTTACACTTTAGAATGAAAGGAAAGCAACATAATTGTCTGAAAAAAAGAGATTAATGCTTCTTGTAAGTGCTTACTGGTGATGCCATGAAAGAAAGATGACTACACCATGTGTGGATGCCTGGTTAGCCTAACTAGGGTCTGAGAAAAGGAGTGTAGTAGAGAAATAAACGAGACAAGGCTCTGAAGAAACCTGGCTTAACTCACTCTGTGCTTTCAGGGGTGTGTGTGGGATGATAAGGCAGCTTTGTAGGATAAAGCTGTCATGATGAGGACCTCATCAAGAGCTCTCAGAGTTCATTGAAAGACTGGCTTAGGGCCATATTGTGTAGTTAGATATTAGGAGGGCGTGTTGCTTTAATTCCTCAGTTGGGTTTGGTTTATTTCCTCAGTGCTTGGAGATCTGCTGAAGAAGCAGAATGGGACAGCTACACAGCAAAAAACTTGTTGGGTATCTGGAAGATGTGTTTGCAACACACCAGAGCCCAACTTCAGAGCTGTGACGTGGAACCGTGGCACGCGAAGCTCATCGATTGGGTGAAGAAGAGTTAAGATGCATGGCATGGTTCCAGAGTCTACAAGTGTTAACTGTTAAAGAAGCTGTGCTGATGTAAAACAAAAATCCATGGATTTGGGCCACATTTTTTCCCTTTCCCCCTCCCCCAACCCTTTTCCCTGAACTGACGTAAAACCAATCCAGTGAAACCCCACCAAGCATCTGCTGGTTCCTGGTTGCTGCACAGAAATACTCAGTACAAAGTTCTATCCATGAAATGCTGGGGTTTAGGTCTTTGCACACAAGACTCTTCTTCCACCAGTCAGCTAAGCGGCACCGCGCTGCAAAGTTAAAAACCTTTTCTCCTATATTGCAGCAAAAATCTAATGTTTTTGTAACTGTTTATGCAATCACTTCTGTAAGTTGAAATGGCACTATATCCCTGTAGGTTTTCACCAGTGAATTGAAGTTTGCACGTGCCAACTATTTCACATTTGTGTGAAAGGAAAACAGAGGGGAAAACTGAGGGGATTAGTCTTAATACCTTAGAGCTAAATAAATATTTACCAGGTTTGATTCTGCCATCCTTTCATGGCCAATACTAAGCACAAGGTGACTGCAGGACTGCTGGAAATACACAAACAACATTAATCTGCTGTTTCCTCCCCCATTTTTGAAATGTATGATGGAATCCAATTTCATGGCACACTTTGTGTCTCATCCCAGGTTAAATAGCCGCTTTTTGTCACTTGTGACGCTAATTTCTTGTGTTTCTGAAATGTGATGCTCACTTTACCCAGGGATGTCTTTATGCAAAACTATGGCAGAGATTTACTGCTACAGCAGCTACTTTTTGGCTCTATCAGGCAGCCAGCTATTTTCTACAAAATCCTTCCTGTTACAGGATTCCAGACTACTCATAGATCACTCCAAACAAGAATACTCAAAGGCTGCTCTCCTGCTAGCAAAAAAGCTTTTGTTGCTCTCTGTATGAAATCCAGCTGGTAGTTAATCAGATTCATTCAGATTAGATAACTAATGATATTAGAATTGCTGTGCAGGTGCAAATGTGTAACTTCTGATATTTCAGAGGAGTAAAAATCACCAGACTAACTAAAAAAGCATAGGACATTGATTTTTGAACTGTTCACCTCCATGTAGGATTAGTATAATCCAGAATTTGCAGCTGTAGGTGCAAGTGGCAAATTCATGTCTTGTAAAGTGTAGCACCTTTTACTAACTTCAGTCTTTTGCAAGTGAATGATATACATAAATAGCTTTAGAATCCAGGAGAGCTGCAGAGACCAAGGTCATGGGCTATGTAAGAAGTGGCTAACAGTCTGCTTAGGAAACCTTAGGGGCTCTAATAAGCACCAGCCTTCTTTCCCTGCTGAGGTTTCCTCTGACATGAATCCCAAACAGCTCTGGATATGCATCTTTTAAAGTGACACCTTCAGAGGTGGCAGGCTCTGAAGGACACCCAGACCTGTTTTGGGTTTTGCTATAAGGACATGCCCTGTTGGTGATCCCTTCATGGCTAAGAGGACATAAGCATGCATGAGCACACGAGTTCATGTCTAAAATCACTCTTTCCTGAGATTTGGCCCTAAATAATTATAGAAATGGTGCTACAAACCCATTTTCCACTCTAAGACTTCTCTGTTCAGAGGCATCCATCTAGAGTGTGAAATCTGGATGGTGTTTTGTCTGTCTTCTGGCACCCTACTAGGAAAGTAATTTACAAAGCATACCCCCTACATTTTAAATCCACATTTCAAACCCTTTAGTTCCACTGAAAGATGAAGTTCACAAGAGATTAACATTTTGGATACCCATGCATATTGACATACAGGCAGTCATTTTTTATTGACCTTCAACTGATCTCTTTTCCAGCTTAGTGCCATGCACAAAAACTTCTGGCATGATACTGAGTTGTAGTTCCTGAACCTGGGTCAGGTTACTTTTGTGATATTGATATGAAGGTTTTGTACCCATATCAAACAGTAGTGACTCAATATCAAGTGACATCACTGACTAGTTTAACACTTGTTCTGGAGCTGCTGAAAGGGAACATTTCCCCCATTTTACCGCAAATAAGATTTACACTGGGATGAACAATTGACAGTGAGAGTGCAGCTGTTTTCTGTTGAAGAAGAGCTAATTACCAAAGAAAATTACAACCCAAATAATAATTTAAAAAAAGTACCAAACTGCAAGAAAACATGACACAGACATCTAGTTCCCTAGAAGTTTTCTATTAAATTATGAGAAAAAAACTTAAACTACAGCACTGGAAAGACTGGTGTGGTTGAGGTATTTATACCTACCTCATAAGTAAAAAGCCAATGGAAAATTTCAGAGGACTTAATAGGACTATTTTTTTTCCCCTGATAGAGTATTTGACTAGAATATTGAGATTTATGCTTGTAGTGAGTTTATTAGGTATTTCAATGATTGTTGGTGACCTGAAGCTTGAGTTCTTTGGACAACTTTGTCTGGAAAGCTTAACAACTTAAGCAGAAGAGATCCCCTACTACCATGGCTGAGAATTAAATACTGGCTCAGTGTAAAGGGTTAACCCTCCTGGGTTGGGGGAGTGGTCAGAACCTGACCCTCATGTTTGCTTGACCCCAGGTGTAGTGTTCAGCCCACTCCCAGTTCCTGTCTGGACCCCCCTATATAAACAGGGGAACTCCCTGTTTTCTTGCCTTCTCTCCCTCTCCCACCTTGCGGCTAGCCTTTACCATGGGTGGGCACCTCCTCGGACCCCTGCCATCCAATCTGGTTGTAAATATATATATATACCTTTTGTACCTTGTTACCCCCTTCCCTATACCTATTTGTAACTTCCCTATTCTGAATACCTTTCATTCGTTGTTAAAAATCTCTCTTTTACCTTCCAAATCATGGCCAGACTGTTCTGTGGGTGGCTTTACCCCTTCTGCCTTTTTTTTCTCTTCCCTATCCAGAGGGTGTGTGTGTGTGAAGACATCCTATTGTCATTGTATTGGTTTCCCCTGAAAAAATAAACTCAAACCAGTACACTCAGAAAGATATCTTGAGTGAATTTCTTATAGTTACTTAAACATACTCTAAAATGTTGTATCCCATTACTGCTCTTAGTCACTGGAATCTAAAAGGTAGACCTGGAAAAAAAAAAAAAAAAGATTACATTCTTCCTGGAATTCATGCTAAATCCATATAGTGATGAGGTACACAAAAATAATTCTGTTCACCTTTATTTTTCTTACTGTAGTTTAGATCATTACTGTTCATGCACAGCAGCTAAAATCTTTATTAAGTGATACTCATTTAAAAGAAAATTATTTCCTACTGCTCAAAGCGTTTACTATACTGATGGTAAATAAAAAGAACAAAGTGTTGTAATCATAAATGTTGAGGTGTCAAAACTGTGAGTCTAATCTGTGTTCCTTGTGGTGATATAGGATGTGGCCAAATAACAAAATTACCAGTCTGAAAATGAAATTCAGTGGCTGGTATGGCTTAATGCCCATGTGTGTGAGAGAAAAGCACAGTTCAAGAATTTGCATTCAATTTACATTCCTTTTTCAATTCTTGTGCTAAAAAGACACTGCAGGCATCAGGGTTTCAGCAGTAGCCTTGCTATTTGTTGTACCTCTGAAACTACATTGATATAATGTTGAAGTCACATCAGTAATAAACATGATCTCTATCTTGGCCATGTTAAGCTCTACGCAAACTACAATCTACATTGCTTTCACCAACAATTATATTGCAGTGCTGCCCAGGATTTCAGAGTGAGTGTTGCAAATCTAAGTGCATGCTCAAGCACTCTACAGAAAAACAAATTATTATCTTGCTATTCACTGACACCCAGGTGATGCATAAAGTGTGAAACAGCATTCAGTTTTGCAATACTTCCTTTGGCGTGGCAGTATGTGAGTTGGTGGCAGGTTGTCTTACCCAGTGGTGCTGGTGAGGAGGAGGAGGAGGTGCCTGATGCCCAAGGGCCAGAGCAAACACAAAGCTTAGGACTCCACCCTTTGAAACTCTCCTAGGAGCTATGAATTTGTGAAATAAGCAGAGTGAGGAGCTCTAAGAGCTTAACTTCACAGTGGACCTTATTTTTTGAGCACTCTTACAATCTAATACAGTTGCAGAAAGGACAGTGTCTATCCCTCACGCACTACAAATGATCATCTTATTGATGTCTATAATTATTGGAAGGGTGGGTGTCAAGATGAAGGCACCAGTCTCTTTTCAGTGGTGCCCAGTGATTAGGACAAGAAACAATGGGTACAAGGTAGAACACCAGAGGTTCCGCATTAACATGAGACATTTCAGGAACAGGTAGCCCAGAGATGTTGTGGAGTTGCCTTCTCCGAAGTCTTTCAAAACTGTGCTTCCTACCCTAAGTGATTCTGCTTTAGCAGGGAGGTTGGGCTCGATCATCTCTGGAGATGCCTTCCAACCTCTAATATTCTGTGATTCTCTGTGATTCTGTAATTTGAATTATGTTTGTTGCAGAACTGGTGCCTACAGAAAGTAAACTTTGTAGGTAAATTCTTTGCCAGATGAAAATTACTCCTGTTCATCATTCTGTTTAATAGGTGTGATGGTTTGGGAGTTCCCTGCCGCCTCACACTTTGTAAAATGACCCAGACTAGATTCAGTTGGCTGGAAGTTAAGGACTGAAGCTCTATTTCCAGCTCAGCACAATGTACAAGCAGAGATATAGACTATAGACAGGAATAGTTACAGAAATAGACAAGTTAAAGGGAATACAGAAACACAACTCCCCTCCCAGAAATCAGAGTCCCCAGAAGGGGCTCCCAACCACCCTTCCACCTTCTCCCCACCCCTGTACCTTACCCCAAGGTTTGCCTTATGCGGAAGGTGAGTTTGGAGGCTTGACCAGGGGAGTTAGAAGGAAAGTGGTTAGTGAGATTAATCAGCAGAGAGGAGAAGGCAAGAAGCTGCTAGACAGCCCAAGATGCTGTGCCTGAGAGACTATGCTATCTATGTTTTGAGTTCTTGTTTTTATCCATCTCAGCAAGCCTTTAAGTGAAGTAGACATCACCATTCTTTTCTTTCCACAGCCTATAATACAATTTTCCCTATTAAAATATTCCAGTTAACCTCAAACCAGCACATAGGACTGCATTTTCTTCATGGCATTTCCACTTGTCAGTGGAAATGTGGAGGGGGAAGCACAAAATGATACAGAAAAAAAAAAAATTGTTTACACTTTTCTGTGTGAGAATCAGGGGGAAGGAGGCTGCACGTAATGCATATACACACATAAACTTATTTGTGCAAGTAATATTGACATGATTTGAGATTTCCCTTTCATTACATTTCTTCTAATTCTCACATTTTCAGTATCCGTGCTACCGTTATACCACTATAATTCATACTTGGTGCCTGTATCATGTGCGAATCACTTCATTACATCTCACTGAAAACCAAGATTGACCCGTGTTGCATGGGTGCTGCACCCTCAGCAAGTTTGCAGATGACACCAAGCTGTGTGGCACAGTCGACTTGCTAGAGGGCAGGGATCCATCCAGAGGGACTTGGACAGGCTGGAGAGGTGGGCCCAGGCCAATCTCATGAGATTCAACAAGGCCAAGTGTAAGGTCCTGCACCTGGGTAGGCACAATGTCAAGCACAACTTCAGGCTGGGTGGTGAATGGTTGGGGAGCAGCCCTGAGGAAAAGGACCTTGGAGTCTGGGTTGATGAAAAGCTCAACATGAGCCTGCAGTGTGCACATGCAGCCCAGACAGCNGGGGGCCTACAGGAAGGCTGGGGAAGGATTATTTACAAGGTCCTGCAACGACAGGACAAAGGGCAATGGGTTTAAACTGGCAGAGGGGAGATTTAGACTGGATGTTAGGAGGAAGTTCTTTGCAGTGAGGGTGGTGAGACACTGGAACGGGTTGCCCAGGGAGGTTGTGGATGCTCCCTCCCTGGAGGTGTTCAAGACCAGGTTGGATGAGTGAGCTGTACTAGTGGGAGGTATCCTTGCCTATGGTAGGGGGTTGGAACTAGATGATCCTTGAGGTCTCTTCCAACCTTACCATTCTATGATTCTATGATTCTATGTTTGCATTCCCATGGCTGAATCAACTTTGGAATCTACATGCAGGTTTCTTGTCTTTCCTTGTTTTTGTTTTCTCAAACTCATAGTAAAGGAGATTTTCATAAACTCCCTATTGTTTCCTTTGTGCCTGCACAACATTGCGTGAGTATTGCTCAAGACTTAGAGACAACTTTCGTGAATGTGCGTGCACAGATCTCTAGGAATTTCTGCTCTTTGTCTTCTGCTGCAATTTGAGCCCATACGAGTTTGCCTGACACATGAACTGTGCAAAATCTTTTCTGAGTTCTTTTTAAGCTCTGGTTTTGTCCATGGGAATGCCTGGCATTTTATTACTTCAAATGTGAGGATGTTTGTAATAACATAGACAGAAAAGCAGAAACTCAAAGCTTGGAGAAAGAATGTTAGTTAAGACAGCAAGCTAGGACTCTGATCACTTGTACCAATCATTATTATATATATTTTTTATTATATATTCACTTTTACCAATCTTGCGTAGAGGTCATGCAAAAAGAGCAAGTTTATTCATAGAATACAAATACTAAAATAATAAAAAGTGAGGATTTTTTTCAGACACATTAAACTCTGATTTGTTTTACTGGTATCTTGTTTATTCACTCCAGCAAACTTAATCTGCAATGATTTAATGAATCACTGAATAGGGTGAATTCATACCTGGATAGATGCAGGGCTGTTTAGAAGGTGTTGGGTGATCAAGGCACAATGTCCACCTGGAAATCAGTGACAAGTGGCATCCCTCAGTGCTGGGACCAGTGACGTTTAACATCTTTTCAGTGACATGGACAGAGGAATGGAGTGCACCCTCAGCAAGTTTGCAGATGACACCAAGCTGTGTGGCACAGTCGACTTGCTAGAGGGCAGGGATCCATCCAGAGGGACCTGGACAGGCTGGATAGGTGGACCTAGGGCAACTACATGACATTCAACAAGGTCAAGTGTAAGGTCCTGCACCTGGGTAGGCACAATCCCAGGCACAAATCCAGGCTGGGTGGTGAATGGCTGAAGAGCAGCCCTGAGGAAAAGGACCTTGGAGTCTGGGTTGATGAAAAGCTCAACATGAGCCTGCAGTCTGCATGCAGCCCAGATAGCAACCAAGTCCTGGGCTGTATCAAGAGCAGTGTGGTCAGCAGGGCAAGGGAGGTGATTCTGCCCCTTTNCCTTAGAGTAGCCTTCCAGGATCTGAAGGGAGCTCCAGGAAGGCTGAGGAGGGACTATTGACAAGGTCTTGCAATGGCAGGACAAGGGGCGATGGGTTTAAACTGGCAGAGGGGAGATTTAGACTGGATATCAGGAGGAAGTTCTTTGCAGTGAGGGTGGTGAGGCACTGGAACAGGATGCCCAGGGAGGTTGTGGCTGCTCCCTCCCTGAAGGTGTTCAAGGCCAGGTTGGATGAGGGCTTGAGTGAGCTGTACTAGTGGGAGGTGTCCCTGCCTATGTCAGGGGGTTGGAACTAGATGATCCTTGAGGTCCCTTCCAACCTTACCATTCTATGATTCTATGATTCTATGAATGGAGCTTTGATTAATTTCTTCTTGTATGGCTGTTGGTGATAACTGAGGTGAGGAAAGAATCCCTTCCAATAGGTTTGTGTTTTCAATGTATGCATGGGTCCCATCACATGCTGTTGGAAATAGTTAGAAAGAAGGAACTAATGACATGATCTGGGAAATCTACTTGTGCTTTGAGTTCAGCAATTTATTTTGATAGTACTCATTAAACATAGTGTAAAAGTCACTAATCTTGCAGGAAAGCTATCAGATGTTCTGATGAACATCCATTTTGAAATACAAAGCTGTCTGGGTACCTATAGGTAGGACTTTGTAAGGAAAGATTTGATGTTTTTCTGATAAAAAACAATCATATCATTTGGAAATGAGGAATGTTATTTGGCTACATCTGTATTACTTCAACCACTTTAGTTTTAAAATATCTGGTTCTGTAGGCTGCAGAACATTTCCAGCAGGGATCCAAGTCTTGTTCCATGCCTGTGTTGGTCAATGTTGAAGGTGCTTAAATGTGCAGAATCCAGATCCAAAAGAAGAGGTTCACTGCAGATTTCCTCTCATGTTAGAAAGTGGCTGCTCCAAAGAATGTTTACTGGAATGTCTACAGGTGAGTTATGGCATTGCTGATAACTTTGAGTGAAGAGTGTTGTTGTACAGTAGAAATCCTGCAAAGCTAAGGTAAGAGCTTTGAAGATAAGGAAGATTACCATAGAGATGCAATTGTTTGGAGAGGAACAAGTAAATACACTGCCATAAAAACAAAACAAAAAAACAAACAAACAAAAAAAGATTTTGCATATATGCATATAAAAAGAGAAAGTAGTGTTGTCAGTGGGTGCTTTGCTTTTTCAGTTTTTAGGTTCTGAGTCAGATATTTAGGTACTGATTTAGTCATGTCAGTGTAGATTCTCTTCCAGTGTAAAAACAGTGTTGTTTTGTTGGAATAAGTGATACTGCTTTGACACCTACAGAGAAAACCTTCTGCCCTCTCTTTCCTTACTTTTCTCTCCGTTCTCTCTCCCCAACACTTCCTCCTCCCTCTCCCTCTCCTTCTCTCTCTTCAGATTATTTTTTGGCTCTTTTTCAGACATGTGCTCATTATGAAATATAAGTATCAAGAGACTTTATAGGATGGTGTAATTCTCAGTTATGAAGAAGCTAACTTCATCCTAATAAATTGTATTTTCAGTAGAGAAATAGTCAGACTGAATTTCAGTTTTCCTTCAGTCTTGCTGAGAACTGTCAGATTCAATATGTTTTTAATTAAAGCAGGCTAATGGTAGACCAGATCTTGCTCTTCATTCTTTCTTTCCTCAAAGTAAAGGAAATAACAGGTATGCTAGAGCTATGGGCTGCTGGATGATAAGAACTGTGCAAAACAGGGGGTTCAGAGGCTAAAGATGCCATTGCAAAGACCCATGCAAGACACCCTCGTTGTCACCGAGTAGTGCCTGAGTCCTTTTTGAAAAATTGGGTTGCTCATGCAAATCTCAACCCTATGCCAAGATCCCAATACATAACCTTAACAAGCACACTGGCCAGTACTCTTCTGTGCATTAGTAAGGGTCAGAAAGAAAGAAGAAAAGGTCTTCTGGCTGGAGAGGACTAATAAATGTGAAATAAACATGACTTCCACCCACATGGAAATCAAAATGGATGCTCTGAAGTCAGAGCTACTTTACTGGTTCCCTGCTGGCTCATCTGGGTCCCTTCTCCCTGCCTCCTCCACACTATTTTCAGAGGTAGTGCACTTCTAATAAACCTGTCCTGCACGTCCTCACACCTGCCTCTCAGTGTGACTTTGGAACCAACTGTAAGAGAAATGGTTTGATTATGCCGCATCCACTGCCTTGTAATTCCAGGACTTTGACCAGCTTCCCTGACATATTTTATTATCCACTTTGACCTTTATGGGTATCAGACCTCCTTACTTAAAGAGCTAGGTTGTCCAGAAGTATATGTTTATTTGTACCAAGATCCATTTTCAGTCTTCAAATTGAAAACACAAACATATCTCTAATACAAGCAAAGGCAGAGTTGGGGTTCTTTTGTGTGTTTGTTTTTAATTCGAAGGAAAGAGAAATCTTGGCACTGAATGCAGAAATGGTCAGAGGATACAGGTATGTTTAGACTGGATATCAGAAAGAAATTCTTTATAGTGAGGGTGGTGAGACACTGGAACCGGTTGCCCAGGGAGGCTACCAATATCCTCTCCCTGGAAATCATAGAATCATAGAATGGTAAGGTTGGAAGGGACCTCAAGGATCATCTAGTTCCAACCCCCTGCCATAGGCAGGGACACCTCCCACTAGTACAGGTTACTCAAGGCTTCATCCCACCTGACTTGAACACCTCCAAGGAGGGAGCATCCACAACCTCCCTGGGCAACCTGTTCCAGTGTCTCACCACCCTCACTGTAAAGAACTTCCTCCTAACACCTAGTCTAAATCTCCCCACTGCCAGGTTCAATGTTCAAGGCCAGGTTGAATGAGGCCTTGAGCAACCTGCTTTAGTGGGAAGTGTCCCTGCCCATGTCAGGGGGGTTGGAACTAGATGATCTTTAAGATCTCTTCTGACTCAAGCTGTTTTGTGAATCTATGAACTCTCATCTTTTGGCAGTCAGCACACCCAGGCTAGAGCTACAGTGCCTGTGGTTGGTGTCGACTCTTTCAGGAGCCTGGCCCCTGCCACCCCAGTCCTTCCTAAAGGAACACAGCAGGGATTTCTTGCAGCCAAGGGCAGAGCAGGGTCCCCTGTAGTTGGTGATTACAGGTTATGTGAAACTGCATTTGTCAAGCATTGAGGCTGTTCTGAAGGGCTTTAAACTTCCCTTTCAGGGTTGTACTTTCCTTTCAGAGCAATCTCTAAACACAAAAATATCAAATAGTCAAAATCAATAATGGGAATTGTTCTTTCCAGAAACTGCAGCCTCACAGAGATTAGCTCAGTTTGGCCTCTCTTTTAGTGTGGATCATAATACACTGGTATGTTACAGTGCTGACAAAGCAACTGAAACCAAGAAGATTGATATGGCAGCAATTAGGCTGAATCCTAAGAAATAACAATCATCTAAATGTCTCAATTTCTTCCTTTAGAACAGAAAATATCAATAACCCATGTGGATGTAACAGCATTTTGGGTCAGCAGTGGGGAGATGGGACAAGGGAAAGCTAGAATCATAGAATTGTTTTGTTGGAAAAGACGTCTAAAATTATCAAACCTAACTGTTGACCAGTGACCATTAAACCACATTCCAAAGTGCCATGTCCATGGGTTTCTTGAATGCCTCCAGGAATGGAAAGTTTGGAATAAAAATTTTGCTTTCTACTTTGCTGTGAACTGTGGGCATGCTAGTGTTGAAGACACAGAAATAGTGGCACTGATTTCAGGAGGAAGAAAAGCAGTAATGCAGAACTATGGACCCTTCCACTAGCTTTAGACACCATCAGCATCTTTACTGGGGGCATAATAAAGCATTTGCTGTCATTTAGACTAGAGGGTAGATTTAGAATGGATATTAGGAAGAAATTTTTTATAGTGAAGGTGATGAGATGTGAGATCCTGGTTGCCCAGGGAGGCAACACCTGCAGATGTTCAAGGCCCGGTTGGAAGGGCCTGGAGCAAACTGGTCTGGCAGAAGACATTTCTGCCCATGGCGGGAGCATTGGAACTGGATGATCTTTAAGGTCCCTTGCATTCTGTGGCTGTATGAAACTATGAATTGCAATAAATAGGGAAAGGAATAGCATAGAAGAAGAAGGAATGAAGGAAGAAAATGGAAACAGAGTTAAAAATAGAATCGTAGAATCATAGAATGGTAAGGTTAGAAGGCACCTCAAGGATCATCTAGTTCCAGCTCCCTGACATAGGCAGGGACACCTCCCACTAGTACAGCTCACTCGAGGCCTCGTCCAACCTGGCCTTGAACACCTCCAGGGAGGGAGCAGCCACAACCTCCCTGGGCAACCTGTTCCAGTGTCTCACCACCCTCACTGGAAAGAACTTCCTCCTGACATCCAGTCTAAATCTCCCCTCTGCCAGTTTAAACCCATTGCCCCTTGTCCTGTCATTGCAGGACCTTGTAAATAATCCCTCCCCAGCCTTCCTGTAGGACCCCTTCAGATACTGGAAGGCTACTATCAGGTCCCCTCAAAGCCTTCTCTTCTCCAGGCTGCAGAACCCCAACTCTCTCAGCCTGTCCTCATAGCAGAGTTGCTCCAGCCCTCTGAGCATCTTTGTGGCCCTCCTCTGGACCCCCTCCAACACTTCCATGTCCTTCCTGTGCTGAGGGCTCCAGAACTGCACACAGTACTCCAGGTGGGGTCTGACAAGAGCAGAGTAAAGGGGCAGAATCCCCTCCCTTGCCCTGCTGACCACGCTGCTCTTGATGCAGCCTAGGACTCGATTTGCTGTCTGGACTGCATGTGCACTCTGCAGGCTCATGTTGAGCTTTTCATCGACCCAAATAAATAAACTGGAGGAAAAAAAAATCACAGAGGAAATAATTCTTAGTCATGTGTCTTCCGCTTTTTAACAACATAAAAGGTCCTCAGAGTGAACAAGGGTTAGGTGTGCGCAGCTCACACATCGTGGCTCACATGTATTATTTGAGAGCTGGTCTTAAGATCTTCTCTGGCCAATCAAATAAATAGTGAAGTTCAGAAGTCTTGGCACCAAAACAGAACCATCTGTTCTCAAAACATGAATCCATGTCTCAGGAAGAGATCTGCTGCCGTTTTTCATCGGAAGGTAGTTAGTTGCCTCACTGGAGGTGAGGTTAACCTGGAGCTCTCAGAATACCAAGTACCCAAGTACAGTAACAGTTTTATTATTCTCCACACTGTTCCTTGTCTGATAAGCCTGAGAAGTTATTTATGGTTCAGATCACTCCAAGGTCGCTGGCTATTACGGTAGGAGAGGAGATGGTGAGGCAGTGCAGATCACAGAGTGCAGCTGCAAGTAGCTGAGAGTAAATAGAAATGCTGCCAGGTTATTGTCCTGTGTGGGCCACAGTCATTAAAGCGAAGGCTGGCGCAAAACTCCTGTGGGGCAAAGGATTGTGAACTGAGGTCAGTGGTGGTATAAATAAGACAGGCAGCTTTCATTGAGACTATCTGCAGTTCTTCTGTCTCATCCCTGGTGAAAAAATAATTCCCTGACACTCCTGAAGTACTTATCCAGGCTACAAGACCTGAATCTGTTCAGCCTGGAGAGGAGAAGGCTCCAGGGAGATCTTCCAGCAGCCTTGCAGCACCTTCAGGAGAGCTACGGAGGGACTTTTTACAAGGGCTTGTGTTGATAGGGCAAGAAGGAATGGATTTAAGCTGGAAAAGGGGAGATTTAGATGAGATATTAGGAAGAAATTCTTTACAGTGAAGGTGGTGAGACACTGTAACAGGTTGCCCAGCGAGGCTGTGGATGCCCCCTCCCTGGAGGTGTTCAAGGGTGGGTTGGATGGGACCGTGAGCAACCTGGTCCAGTAGGAGGTGTTCCTGCCTGTGTCAGGGGGTTGGAACTAGATGATTGTTAAGGTCCCTTCCAACCCAAACCATTCTATGAATTCCTTATGGGTACCAATTTAATGATATTTTGTATGAGCAGTGCTTGACTGCCTTCAGACCCACACAGTGTCTCTCTTCTGGCAGTTTGTGCCATAGAAGAGAGAGAAACCTCAGCTCACAATAGTCATCTGAGCCTCAGATGTGACCACGTTGCCCTAGCCATACAGGCATGGCTGCACAGTCCATGGACAGGACCTGCAGGTTTCATCCTGTCTTCCCACTCACGCTCCACTGGTCTGACTCCAGTACTTTCTATTCCTCACTTCTTCAGGGTGGAGGAGTAGAGCTCACCACAGTCCTGGAACATGCTTCTGCACCACTGGTGTGAAAACCAGCCACTTAATTTTTAGTTCTGTTTGCTATGGAAACAGGGTAATACAATCCCACTGCCTTTTCTCTCCCTTGAGTTAAGTTGAACTAGCTAGTCTTAGAGAGATAAGGATTTAAAAGAAAGTTCGATTCCTGCACAGATTAAGAAAGTAAGTGGCCACAGAAGTGACCAATACCCTTTTGGTGCATTTTAATGGTAAATGCTACCATCTGAGCTCCTGTTTTATTATAAACATGAGAATGCACACAGTTTGAAGACTCAGCTCAACAGGGTACTGGGTCATTTCATTTCAACTACACTATCACCTAGAAAGGTTGGACCAGATGATCCTTGGGGTCCCTTCCAGCCTGGCATTCTGTGATTCTGTGATAAATGTCCACCCAGGGCAGAAACTTCAGCTTGAGCTCAGAATGAGTAAGGCAGGACAGTCAAACAAGAGACAACACTTCACAGAAAATGAAGCTTCATCAGCCTGGTGCTTGCAGAACCTCCTGTGGTGGATTTCTCACTGGGCATCTGCTTCTACTGCTGTGAATTTAATCTGATTTACTCATGCCCTCAGTATATAACCATGAAGAGATGGAATTATTGTGATACAGACAGACAAATGTAAGCGTTGCTAACAATAGAATAATAACTGCTGCTAAAATTTATCAGTTCTCAAGTGGTTTTTTGGTTTGTTTGATTTTGTTTTTTTTAACTAGTAGTCAAACTGGCAATGTCATTGCAGCAATGTCAGTGCTGCAATCAGTATCTATATGGCATAAGTGAGTGGGACTTGTTTTGCCACCTAGAATAAGAGCGAGGTTGTGCACTGTGTTGAAGTGTTCAGAAATGCAATTATTATGGTATCAATTGCACTCAAAGATTACGAAGAGCCTTCTGTCCTGAAGTTTTTAGCAAATTAATTAAAATATCTGAACCCTCATGAGTCCAAAAATTCTTTATTGTTTAATACCATAATCTTCTTGTTATAAATAAGGGCTCTAGTCATACAAAATAATCTAAAGCCTTTTGCAATGCATAATCCAGTGAAAAGACTCTGGTTTTGATTCAAAGTTGGCTAAGCCATTTGTAGCAGGTAGGGACAATAGCAGGATTTTAAAATGGTCAGCTGTTAGAAAGATCCTCTGATAGAAATTTGTGAAGGAGTTCACTGTCTAGGGAGGACTTAGTAAGAAGAAAGTCGTTCACATTTGTGTATTGAACAAGAAGCATCTCTGGAATGAGGATTTTAGAGGCTGCATGTGAGGAGCTGCAATACCGCGACCAATTTGCACCTCCATTTACATAAGTTTAAACACAAAATCCCAAATCATCCTAACAGCAGCTGAGGATGAAGTGGAGATAACTTAAGGAAGGCTGGACAGCTGTTATTAATATTAATTTATCTGTGTTCCCAAATCCCCACTTTTAAAATAATGGTGGAAAGTAAAATTTAGGTGTTTAATTGAGCAAAGAACTTTGCTGCTTCTGTATGATGCTGAAAAGAAATCCAAAGGATTTCCAGACATTAATCTGTTAATTAATCCAAAGGAAATCCTTGTATGATGAGAAACAGTTACAAAGGGGACCTCAGGAATTGCCTCTTGTAAACTGCAGGACTATTCCAGGGGTTATAACATAGATGTCATGTCCTGTCTAACCATCTATTCAACCGGCACTTAAATTCATCCTGCGTCTAGTTACCCTGAAGCACATTGTGTGGTTCTTTATGCAGTGGTGTGGACAAAAAGTCTCTATCAGTTGTCTACAGGACAATGATATATTTGGACTTCTTTGTTCACTTTCTGTTGCTTTTTGCTTTTTCTAGCCCCTTTCACTAAGACATATTCAGATGCTAATATATAAAAGCAATGTGTTCATATGGACCTTGAGCACAAGCCCTATGAAGAGAGGCTGAGGGAGCTGGGATTGTTTAGCCTGGAGAAGATGAGGCTCAGGGGAGACCTTCTTGCTGTCTACAACTACCTGAAGGGTGGTTGTAGCCAGGAGGAGGTTGCTTTGTTCTCTCATGCAACCAGCACCAGAACAAGAGGACACAGTCTCAAGCTGCACCAGGGGAAGTTTAGGCTGGAGGTGAGGAGAAAGTTCTTGACTGAGAGAGTCATTGGCTACTGGAATGGACTGCCCAGGGAGGTGGTGGAGCCACCGTCCCTGGAGGTGTTCAAGGCAGGTTTGGACGTGGCACTTGGTGCCATGGTCTAGTGTTGAGGTCTGTGGTAATGGGTTGGACTTGATGAGTGTTGAGGTCTCTTCCAACCTTGGTGATACTGTGATACCTTTAAGGGACTGTGGAAGATGTGCCCAGATGTGGCAATACCAGTGTGATCCACAATATGAAGGCACCAGCTTTTCGTCATGCTCCATAAGGCAGCTCTGCAGCTGGCTTCATAACTCTCATGAGACCCTTCTTAGTGTTGCTAGGAACCTGTAAGAGAGGTATCATCTCAAAATGTGCCAGAGAATAAGTGTGTGCACCAAGGGCCAGATTATTTTCTTTGCCTAGGTCCCTCACATACCTACTGTTGACTTAGCTGGCTGAATATTCTTCCATTGATCTCTAAGGTCTCTTCCAACCTAGATCACTCTGTGATTCTATGATTTTCAGTCTGATCAATATTAAAAAGTGTTGGACTGGACGCCACTTTCAGATGAAACTTAGAAATACCATTAAAAAGAACACTTCATGCATTCATGCTGAGTGTTTTTGCCAATAACGTGCAAAAGTCACGAGTCAACAAGGAGTGGTGATCAAGTCTTTCCCACAAATAGCTGCATTGCAAGTTTTTAGCAGGTCAGAATTTAATGGGCTAGAATAAATTACTGGCAGTTGTCTTAGGAGAACTAAATGATTCTTTCCCTATTTTGTTCATTTTGGCTTTTTAAACACTTTCACTTAATTCGTCAATGACTCAATGTTGTAAAAGACTTTTACCTTCCGATTAGAAGGGAAACCTACAGGAGCTTTTATCCCCCAGAGAGCTGTGCAAATAAAATGCAATTCTGGAAACAAAATAACTATTTAATTTACTCCCTGAGTTGTTCCTACCTCGCCTATGGACAGACAAACAAAGGAATATTTAAGGGGATACTTTTAAAAGGAAGAATGTGGGTGATCCTAGGATTTGTCACACATTGTTCCCAGGGGCACACACTCCAAACAGGTGAGAACTTTACAGATCTCTGGGCTTCAGTCCTCTCCCTTCTTCTACTCCCCCAGCACACCTGCCCATGCCAATCACCCCATGGAGCAAGGGCAGCGGCTAAGCCATTTCCACCATCACAGGGGAGAAAGTGCATTACATTGTCTCTTTCCTGCTAACACACCTCAAAGCCTCTACATGAGGAAAGGGAAAGGAGAGCTGTGTGAGAAGCAAGCTAGCTTGAGGATGGAGCTCTGGCCCAAGGCCTGGCTTCCCCTGGCATTGCTCAGTGACCTGTGCTGCCCCCACTGCCCTGACACTAGCTGGGGGTTTGGACTACAGCATGGCAGTGACTCATGTCTTCACAAATAGCTGTATCTGAAGTTTTTAACTGGTCAGAGTTTTCAGGTGTGGGGGAGACAAAACCCATGTGTCTGAGGGACTCTCTGCCCACCTGCCTACAGTGATATCATGCAGAAAATCACCTAAATCAGCCCAGCTAGTTCAACACCAAACAAAAAATTGGTGTGGCTTGCTTTCCTCCAAAGCTTTGCTCTAAACTCCTCAGGCTCTCACATGGCCTCCAACAGTACATTTTTGTGTCCAGATTTTTCATACTTGTCTGGCTATGGGTGGGCTCCTAACTCCGTGTTTTGTCAGCTAGTTGGGAACTGACGGAGCACCAATGAACCTCACTAAAGTCACTGCTCTGAAAACCAGGCCTCCTTCATTTCTGTGTTGAAAATGGACTTAAAAGCCTTTATTTCAGCAACTAAGATTGAAAATATTGTCTAAAGGTTTTTCATTAACCAGAGATTAAACAGAACTGTCAGGCAGCAACAAAATAGATGGAAGTCCTTCCCCACTCTGACCAGTGTTGCCTTTTTTTCCCTTAAAACCGATCTGACTCATTGTTTTGCCTGTGCCTTCTGAGCAGCTCATGTTTTCAGAGCCCAGGATTGCTTTCCTCCTTCACCTTCCACAGCTGCCTTGAGGCTGTGCGTCAAGTGATCAGGCAGGGTGAAAACTCTCAGTGGCTAAGGCAGGCAAGTAGAATACAGTAAGTTGTTTTTTCAACCCGTCTGCCTTGTCATCAGTGTAGCAGCTTTTCCAGCTCCTCAGCTGTCTGCATTCCTGTGGAAGGCACACCACAGTCAGAAAGCACTTTCTTTCTTTGTCTCAATCCAAACAGTCTCAGCCTAGCTGTTTATTTTCTCTCTCTTCAATCAATATTAACTCGAATGTACATTACTGGCTCCTCAAATCTTTGCTCTGCTTATCGTTTCCTTGGTGTTATACCCTAGAAATACGAACTTCTAATCTACATCTTGCTTTAATTTGGTTACACTACTTCTCAACACGTGCCATCCTAATTCAGTGCCCTTATTTTTGGAACTTCCTAACTTTCCCATGCAACTCATTTAAATAGCATTCATCATTTTTTTTTTCTGGCTCATTTTTAATTTACTCTTTCTAGCCTCCTTTCCCTATTAAGAGGAAAACACAAGGGGGAAAAAAACCCTGACAATTTCAATCCAGAAAGAGCTGGCTGTTTATTTTCTGATAGGTTTGCAGAAACATGTCTGTGTAAGTGATGGAAGCATAATACAGCATTCATTGCAAGTGAAGTGACACGTTTGCCTTATTTGTCTAATTTTAGCCTTTTCTTCAGCCTGGGAGGACAAACAAAAACCTGTATGAAAATGAAAATAGAAAGCACCTTTTTCTTTATAGGCTAGTACTGGAAATGTATGTTAAATACCAGTTCCCATCCCCTGAAAGCCAGCTCCTAGCAGGCAGACAGCCATTTCAGAGAACCGCATGCAGCAGCTCGTAGCAGCAGCATAAGCAAAACTAGAAAAGTTCCCTGCAGCTCAACACAACATAACAAAACCTCTCTCTGTACGGGCTGATGTTAAAGTGATGTTGCTGAGAACAGCCTGTGCTACCTTTAGCTGGCAGGGCAAAGTGCCTTTTCTCATTGCAGAAAACAATACAAAGAATGAAGCAGAAATACCAGTCTGCGAACAAAAAGAGCCAGCAAAGCATGAGGAAGTGACTGACTGAAATTTCCACAAGTGCCCAAGGACTGTTTCAACAGAGAAACAGACATTAAGTGTGGTGACACATGAAAGGACTGACTAAAGATGAAGCTGGTGCCTGTCTTCTCTGTTTTCTCTTGGGAGCAGTGGAGAGCAAATATTGTTCCCATGACAGAGATATTTAGAATCAGAGAATCCTTTTGTTTGGAAAAGAATGTTCAAGATCATAGAGTCCAACAATTATTTAACCCTACCTGATCTGGTGCTAAGCCATGTCCATCAGCATCGCATCTCTGGGTCTTCTAAACACCTCCAGGGATTCAACCACCTCCCTAGAGAGTTTATTCCAGTGCTGGAGAACCATGTCAGTGAAAAAGTTTCTTTCTTCTAATATCCAACCTAAACTAACTTGTTCCCATGAAGAAGAGACTGACCACCACCTGAATCCAATCTCCTTTCAGAGAGTTGTAGAGAGTAAGAAGGTCTCTCCTCAATGTTCTCTTCTCCAGATATAACCCCAGTTCCCTCAACTCCTCCTCACTAGCCCTCACCAGCCTTGTTGCCCTTTCTCTTGGACATACTCCAGCAGCTCAATGTGCTTTTTGTAGTGAGGGCCCCAAAACTCATGGCAGTACTCAAGGTGTGGCCACGCTATTGATGAAAAGATTGGGGAAAACACATGCAAATGCCACTTCATTGACTTTTCTTTCATTCTTACTGCCAGGGAGATAAATTAGGCCTCCAATGCAGTGACTGCTGCAGGACATCCCCTAAATAAAGAGCTGCTACAAAGTGGTCTCTCCATGGATATTTCGCTTGCTGGTAATGAGTAATGATCCCTACCCCACTGATCACCCCAATCCACCATCAAAGTTTACGTGATGCCCCAGCAGGAGGCTGGTGCATGACAGGAAGGACATGGAAGTGTTGGAGCAGGTCCAGAGGAGGATCACAAAGATGATCAGAGGGCTGGAGCAGCTCTCCTATGAGGACAGGCT
>VWZE01011295.1:172938-193213 GCA_013396675.1 Eubucco bourcierii
CCAGGTGGGGTCTGACAAGAGCAGAGTAAAGTGGCAGAATCCCCTCTCTTGCCCTGCAGGCCAAGTTGCTCTTGATGCAGCCTAGGACTTGGTTGGCTTTCTGGGCTGCATGTGCACACTGCAGGCTCATGTTGAGCAAACAAAAAAAAATATTTCAAACCATTGATCCTTGTCCTATCACCACAAGCCCTTCTAAACAGTCCCTCTCCAACCTTCCTGCAAGTCCCCTTCAAATACTGAAATATTCATATCTTGAGGAAAATCGCTACTGCTCTCCCTAAAGAGCAGCAGTAGAGGCTGTGACCATATGCACCTTGCTATGCAGTTCTGTGGTGATTTCCCTATGAGCTGCAGGTGCCAGAGCCAGTGCCTATCACAGGTCTCTGGGGTTCTGGATGCATTATGTGCCTGACAGGAGACACTGGTGGTGCATGAGGTGTTCTTCACTTGCCTGCAACCAGATTTTCTTTGATTGTGCTGTGTAGGCCATTTGGGTAGGAATGCCTGTGTCAGGGAACAAAGTGACTCCCTTTTTCCTTCCCAAAAGGAAGTTTTTCTTGTTTTGTTTTGTTTTGTTTTGTTTTGTTTTTTTAACTTTAAGTAAATTTTGAAGTAAATTAAGTAAATTTTTTTTTTTTAAACTTTCTAAATATTAATGGCATACATCTGGAAAAGAGACCTGCCTGCCTGTGACCAAAGAGCTTTAGAAGACATTCCTCATCTTTGCCCAGGCAGCAAACCCTGAAGTTACTGATGGAAATTAGCCAAGTGATTATCAAGTATTTTTGGCTCAGGTTGGGCTGTGGCTTAGGAGTGCGATGTATCTACTAAAACCTCATCATGGTTAACAGCTTGATGATCTGACACTGCCTGTTCTATGACTAGGAGGGCAATACAACCTCCACTTGCTTTGTAAATATTTTTTTCTTGCTAGGAAATCAGATGCAAGATAGATTAGTTTTCTTCATAGAGGAATGTAATCCTTTTCCAAAGGACTAGCTTTAGGAAAACAAACAAACAAACAAACGAATCAATCAAACAATCAGAAAAGGAAAATATATTACAAATTTCAGCTACCTTCAATGGATGACAAAAGCATGGTGGTAGCATGATGGTACATAGAGTCATAGAGTCATAGAATGGCAAGGTTGGAAGGGACCTCAAGGATCATCCAGTTCCAACCCCCTGCCATAGGCACGGACACCTCCCACTAGTACAGCTCACTCAAGGCCTCAGCCAATCTGGCCTTGAACACCTCCAGGCAGGGAGTATCCACAACCTCCTTGGGCAACCTGTGCCAGTGCCTCACCACCCTCGCTGTAAAGAACTTCCTCCTAACATCCAGTCTAAATCTCCCCTCTGCCAGTTTAAACCCATTGCCCCTTGTCCTGTCGTTGCGGGACTTTGTAAATAATCCTTCCCCAACCTTCCTGTAGGCTCCCTTCAAATACTGGAAGGCTACTATCAGGTCTCCTCAAAGCCTTCTCTTCTCCAACCTGCAGAGCACCAACTCTCTCAGCCTGTCCTCATAGCAGAGCTGCTCCAGCCCTCTGATCATCCTCGTGGCCCTCCTCTGGACCCACTCCAACACTTCCATGTCCTTCCTGTGCTGAGGGTTCCAGAACTGCACACAGTACTCCAGGTGGGGTCTGACAAGAGCAGAGTAAAGGGGCAGAATCCCCTCCCTTGCCCTGCTGACCACGCTTCTCTTGATGCAGCCTAGGACTTGGTTGGCTGTCTGGGCTGCATGTTCACACTGCAGGCTCATGTTGAGTTTTTCATCAACCCAGACTCCAAGGTCCTTTTCCTCAGGACATCCCAGGTATGAAGACTATAAAATATTCTGTGCAGCTGATGTTTTGATATAAATAGTAAAGAAAGAAACTTCACGGTGTAGTCGGGGTAATTCTGCAAACATTAAAACATAGTACTAGATGGAAGCTCTTGCTCATTTTATCTAAGGCTTTCTATGCCCAGGGAGGATCACTGTGATTAAGAAAAAATGGAGTGATGGATAAATCACATGCAAATGATGTAAAATTTAATTGTTGTCACTTACAGCCCTGCTTAACCCTAGTTCAGATTCACTTGTAGTTCAATGCCTGCAGTGACGGCTTTGGTGCAGAGAGACAAGCTTAAACTTGCTCATTTCAGGTCTGATCACAGGGAGACGAAAAAAGTCTTCAGTGCTTTCCAGTACTAGAGCTGCTCTAGAGCTCCCATCAGTGCAAGTTCATGATGGGAAAAGGAGAGGGTTTATCCTAAATGAAGCTACAGTTGATTCAAGCAGCTGAGCTATGGTATAAATAAGGCAGTCCTTTAAAGGCAGCACAGCTATTAAACAGTAATGAAGTACTGAAAAGCAACTGCATAATCACCATTCAGCTAAATGATGATTTCACAGATGGAAGGACAGATGAAATTCAGCCAAACAATTTTAGGGGCAAATGAATAGGCAATAATGTACTTAGGAAGCATTAGCCTCTCTTCATTCTCAGAGACAGTGACCCATTGTTCACAATTAATAAACCCTGAGGCACAACGGGGACAGAGATGGTGGCTGCCTCAGATCTGCTCAAATCCACACAATGAAACCAGCACAGAAAACCCTACATTGCACTGCATCTGAACACAGAACAAAGCCCCAGATTACTTGCATATATTTAGATTAAAATGCAAACCCTGCTCCGTCATGACGAGTTACAACTCCTGGATGTGATGAAAGTCACTTTTGCTATAAGTTAAAGGATCATTGGTTAGGTAGTGGCTTAGTTCTCCTTTGCTCATAAGCCTTTCTAGGGCTGGCACAAAGAAGCATGCAAAGGAGTCACCAGCCCTTAAATGCCAGCTTGTCCTTGACAGCTAAAAACTCAGAAATAGTGCACTATTATCTGTTAGCAATAAAACAAATTAAAAACAAGCAATACATTGCATAGCAAAACACCTGAGCCAGTAAAAACCTGAACCAATGGCTTCGAGAGATGGGTGACTTCTCATTTTGATAACCACATATCAGTAACTTGGAAAAAAGAAAAAAAAAAAAAGTCTGATTGTAAATAGATAATTCTACAGGAAAAAGAAAAAAAAAAGTTTTACTGTAAATAGATAATTCAAATGTGAGAAGAAAATGCTAGTCCAGTAGTTCATCTTCATAAATGGGCTTAGAAATAAGGTCTTTTTTTCCTCTGGGAAACTCAAAAGAAACTGTAACTGTGGTGGTTTTATTGTCTGGTTTGGTTTTTTGTTTGTTTGGTTAGTTGGGTTTTTTTTTTGTTTGGTATGAGTTTTCTCATCTAACAGTGTAATTTTTACTTTTGTCTTGGAAAAATAAATAACGACATGCATTTTTTTTCTTTTCAAGCTATTTTACCCTCTAGTACACATCAAAAACTGGTTTTCACACTAAGGCTATCATAGTATTACAGTATCACCAAGGCTGGAAGAGACCTCAAAGATCATCAAGTCCAACTCGTTACCACAGCCCTCAAGACTAGACCATGGCACCAAGTGCCACGTCCAAACCCGCCTTGAACACCTCCAGGGACGCTGACTCCACCACCTCCCCGGGCAGCCCATTCCAGTAGCCAATGACTCTCTCAGTCAAGAACTTTCTCCTCATCTCAAGCTAAACTTCCCCTGGCATAGCTTGAGAATGTGTCCTCTTGTTCTGGTGCTGCTTGCCTGAGAGAAGAAAGCAACCTCCTCCTGGCTACAACCACCCTTCAGGTAGTTGTAGACAGCAAGAAGGTCTCCCCTGAGCCTCCTCTTCTGCAGGCTAAACAATCCCAGCTCCCTCAGCCTCTCCTCATAGGGCTTGTGCTCGAGGTGTCTCCCCAGCCTCATTACCCTTCTCTGGACACGCTCAAGCAACTCAATGTCCTTAAATTGAGGGGCCCAGAACTGGACACAGTACTCAAGGTGAATGGTCTGAAATCTGCAGCACAACTTTGCAGTAGCTGTATTGTGAAGAAAAAAATAATTTTTGCAAGTGACTACTATTTTAAACATTCTACATTTCTGTGTTAAATTGGATGCTGCAAGACATGATCAATGTAATTTTAGGACTACTATGATATTCTAACACAGGATTTCTTCATCTGTAGCTCTCCGTGAGTTTTCTCTGCCCTCTCTGAACCTAGGGGTTCAGACCTACAGAATTACAGAAAAAATGGAGAAACATAATAGGGAATTGACTTATTTATTTGTTAAATAACAGAACTGGAAATCTCCTAAATAAAACATCAGGTAGTGTGTGTTTAAAAAGCAATCTGAAGGAAGGGCTTTGTGACACAGTACAACTGATGCGTGTAAGTAATTTTCAAAGGATACTGTAAACAGCAAAAAACATATCAAAAAGAGTTCAGGATAGCCAGTCATGACAAATGGAAAAAAAATATGGAAAATTATGGAAAAAAATGTGGAAAAAAAGGGAAACCATGCTGGTTTGGGGAAGGGACTGATATTTTTGGCTTTTAGGCAAAGAATTGATGACTTGGAAATAGTAAATTGAAATGATTATGTTAATTGTGATTTCTTTGAATTGAAGAGTTTTTGCAATGTAACATTTCCAGTATATTGAGACAGCATTCTAATTAAAAAAAAAAAAAAGACAATTTCTCTATAAATTAAATATCAGAAAAAAAAATATTCTTTCCCTCCTCCAAATAACAGGAAAAACCTCTATTTTTTCCCCTATGTTCTTGTGTCTCTAGAATTAAGAGAAGAGCCATATGGTTTAGCTTTTCTTTTACTTAATAAGAGCAAAAAAGTAACTGTTACTGCTGCTGGTGCTGCAGTGAGGGGAAAAATTTGTATGCTTTAATGCCCAACAGAGTGTCATGAAAAAGATATGTCCTAATGGTGTAAAAGAGATTAAATAGAAAGATAACCCAACATTACCCTCTTATCCCATGAAGCTCTGAAACTCCAATGTGACTTTTTGAATAGGAAATTCTGGGAAAGGGTAAAAATAGAGATTTGTGCATGTCACCAACTAACACAAAAAAAAAAGGAAAAAAAGAAAAAAAGAAGAAAAGATAAAGAAACATTGCAGAGTAGAGCAGGAGAAGGCAAACAACAGGCGGTTGTGGCTGCTCCCTCCCTGGAGGTGTTCAAGGCCAGATTGGATGAGGCCTTGAGTAACCTGTACTAGTGAGAGGTGTCCCTGCCTATGTGAGGGGGTTGGAACTAGATGATCCTTGAGGTCCCTTCCAACCTTACCATTCTATGATTCTATGATTCTATGATTTAAGACTTCAGGTGACAAAAGCAGAATTTTTATGAGAGTAAAAATTGTCAAATTTTAAATCTTGAAAATGCCATACATGGAGCAACGCACACTTAAAAGCTGCTAACTCTGACAGCCCTGAAAGCACTACAAGGGAAAAAAAAAAAAAAAAAAAAAAAAAAAGAAGAATCTATTATGCAAAAGTAAAACTAAATCCTGTAGTAAAAACTTTGTTGCATATGAGTAACAACTTTTTTAACATGGCTCAGAGGGCGATAAGAACACTCTAAGGAAAATTAATGAGTGTTGACTTCTGATGGAAGTGTTCAAGTTCAGATTGGACTATACCTTCAGCAAACTGGTCTAATGGAAGGCCTCTCTGCCCATGTCCAGGGGGGCTTTTTAAGGTCCATTCCAACCCAAACCATTCTGTGGTTCCGGGAAGACACGACTGCCAGGATCCAGAGGCAAAGGAGATTGAAGTGTTCTTCATGCTTTGAGCACAACAGGAGCACTTTTTTGCAGTGCCAGCATCCCAAGTTAGTTGCAGTCTTCTGGGTCACTTGTTAAGTGTTTGAGCAGTACTTCTGTGCTATGGCATGGAGCCAAATCCATCCCAGCCTGTCCCCTCTGCTTTAGAGAGCAACACAGGTTGGCTGGAAAACCTACTCAGGAAAAAAAAAAGAAGAAAAAAAAAAAAAGACAAAAGGAAGGAGCCAGGCTGCCCATGGAATGATCCTGGATCATTCAGGTCACCAGAACATGCCAATTATTGTCATTTAATGCTTGGCATGAAAGCTGTGGGCTGGGGTAAAGAAGAAAATTGGAAAAATCCCAAACTGGTACATTAAGATCTCTGCTAAAAATCACAGGTCTTTGCTTTGCAAAGAGATATAGCCATTTATTCCAATCTCAATATTAAATTCGTTGTTTTCCAAAAGTGTGCATGATTGTAGGGAGATTGATTCACAAAGAAGCCATGGCCAGGTGCCAGGATCAGCAAGCAAGGTATATTCCACCATTACTCTCCAGTTTATTAGACTGCAATCAATCCTACTGCAAAGTTTAGTGAGCAAGAAGACAGAATGGTGCTGCTGGAAAGCAAGCTGAGCCTGGCTGAGTAATAGAAAAGTTAATCAGTGGAAGAAAGCCAAAAACTAGCTGAACAGGTTCTGCAGGGCATATTGTAGACCCAGCAAAGTGAGAATGAAGAGAAGGACTGTCCTGGGAGTGGGAAGAATAAAAGAACTGGAAATGCAAACTTTCGGTGTCTTATCACACAGAGACCGCATGGTGCACAGTGAAATGTTTAACCCATGTGTGAATATTGCATGTGAGGCAGTAGGGAGGAACCTGACAGAGGGCATCAGTGATGTTTTCTTATTGTGGTAGCTGGGGTTGTAAGAAGGGAGCCCCACATGCAAATTATGTTTCAGGAGGACTGAGGAAGTATGCTTCTTCCTGCTGACTGCCCATCAATGGTGTAAGGGAGCTGGCATCAGAGCCTCAGTTCTGGAGGTCTAAGTCTGCAGGATCACAAGTCTGCTGTCATCCTCAGATGAAACAGCTGAATCATAGAATGGTAAGGATTAGAAGGGACCTCAGGAGATCATTGAGTCCAACCCCCCTGCCAAAGCAGAGTCACATAGAGCAGGTCACACAGGAATGCATCCAGTTTGAGCTTGAAAGTCTCCAGAGAGGGAGACTCTACCACCTGTCTGTGCAGTCTGCCCAAAGGCAGGACACCAGTGAAAAGAGACTGGCACCTACTTGACACCCAGCCTCCAGATACATTAATACAATCTTCTCTGCAGGCTACAGGGTAGGTGGTAGGGCCACCCAGTGAAGGTCAGTCGATCAGATCTGCTATGTAGTGTTTGGAAATTCAGTAAAAGTTGAGAAGGTGCTGTTGGAAATGTGTGTCTCTGTGTTCATCCTTCATACTAAATGCTGGACACAGAATTCTGATGGATTCATGGAAAACCCACCTGAGTGGAAGGAGTTCAAAGACATACATGGTATGCCTCCTGTTAACAAGAGGGAACTTGTTGCTCAAAGGCAAGCTCTTTTCCGTCAGTCTTAGAGATCAGAAAGAGACTTGTAGGGAGGTTTTGAAAAGGAGGTTACAAAGTACAGTACGTGCTTCTAAAACGGTATCTGAATTTATTGAGTCACAATAAACTTTTATGTGACTCTTTTGTCTTTTTTCCCCCTTTATTATAAGGAAAACGTGACAATTCTTGTTCAACAGGATTCACCCATTTGATTTCTCTGCAACACCACAACAGTTAACTTCTCCAGAATGTTGTTTGGCTTAACAAGTGTCTACATCATGTAGGTGAGGTCTGTTTGTATAGGGATACCCAGAGCTGGTATTATCGTAAACACCAGCTGTACACAAAACTTGACCTCAATGAAAACAGCCAAGATAGCTCATGTTGCAGGTTGGGATTACACAGGAAACTCAAATAACTGAAAAACACTTGATAACAAACAAATATTTGATAGCAGAAAGGCAACTGGTATCGATCTTTGAAATTCAAAGCTATGCACTAAAATATACACTCACAGACTTTGATTGACTAAGCGTCACTGGTTTTTGACAAGGTGTGAAGTGTAATGGATTGACAGAATGAAAAGTTCTTTAAAAAGCAGCAGCTTCATAATTTAAACTGTTTTTGTAGCTTAAAACAAGGGCTTGTATCCTAGCACTTAACTAATGATGTGAAGAAGGAGGAAAATGGAGGAGTAGCCTGGTGGTAATCTTCAAACAGCTTTGGACTATGAAGAGATTTGAAGTGTCAGGCAATTTGCCATGCAGTGACACCACCCAGGAATATAAAGTAAGTTTCTCCTCTGGATACCTTTCTTTGAAGACTGAAACAGGAATTTACATTGGAAGATCTAAATCAGCCTATTGAGTTCCTATTAGCTCTCTAAACAAGATGCAAAACAATTTCTTGGTCTATTTGAAAAGGTATGTTCATTTTTGGATGCTCGTTATTTCTCTTGGGACACTTAGAGGGTTTGCTTATTCATAGCACCTTGAGGTTACTGAGTTGCATAGGGATATTTCTTCACAGGCATCAGGCCATTAATGAGGCACTTTTTTGTGGTCTTGTGTCCCAGGTTGGGAACTATAGGGTTAAAAAAAGTCTAGGGACTCAAAGATTGTTACTCAATCCCATGATTCTTCTATCTCTTCATAAACTCATGGCAAGGCAACTTGTTCTCCTTTCCTCCCCCTCCAGCCTTGTGCCGGGCAGGAGCTATGTTATTGGGACAAACATGTGAGGATAGGCCTGGTTTGGGGCCTCCAGAGGCTGTGCTTAGGCCTCTTGGATGGCAGAGGCATGGAAGAGGAGGATTGGAACATTCAGGGGATGATAGTTTTAGTTTTAGTTGGAGGAAAATTCAGGGGGTTCGCTTATGGATTCTGTATCTGCTTTGTAATTTCTGTCTGTAACACTCTCTCCAAAATATAATTCTATTTTTTTCTCCAATTCATTTGAGAGCTTCACTCTGTCAGTTCTTTAAACCCATGACAGTCTTGTATGAAAGAAATACAACATCTAAATTTTTTATTTTGTAAGTACTTCTACCATAAATTTGAGTGCTGCTCTAAAGAAAAAAAAGCCTGCAATTCTTTCTAAAGTGGTCATAAAGGTTAAACTCCAAAAATCTTACAAAAAATCCCATTGCCTTTCCAAACTGATTAAGAATTTGATGATGCAGCTGCATACTTCACAGGAAAAGTTTTTAAACTGTTTTGTGGTAACGCAGGAGTGAACATGGGTTGTTGCAGGTGCAGGGTGGTTGTAAGGGTGCAAGAAGGCAAATCAAGGAAATGACGATGCAGGGAAGGCACAGATAGAAAGTAGTAGAAGAAATATGGAATAGGTAATTCTTAATGATCTGAAAGAAAATATTAGAAATACCAGAGGTAGTTAATTAATGTAGTTCTGTGAAGTTTGGTTATGGGATGGTCCCTCTCTGGAGGTGTTCATGGCCAGGGTGGATGAGGCCTTGAGCAACCTTATCTAGTGGAAGGTGTCCCTGCCCGTAGCAGGGAGATTGGAACTAGATAGTCTTTGAGGTTTCTTCCAACAAAAAACATTCCATGATTCTGTGAATTGAATATATAGAATCATAGAATCACAGAATGATAAGGTTGGAAGGGACATCAAGGATCATCTAGTTCCAACCTCCTGCCATAGGCAGGGACACCTCCCACTAGTACAGGTCACCTAAGGCCTTGTCCAACCCAGCTTTGAACACCTCCAGGGAGGGAGTAGCCACAACCTCCCTGGGCAACCTGTTCCAGTGCCTCACCAATATTTGTCTTACCAATATTTGATAAAATGATTAGGAGTGTGTTGGTGGAAGGCACTGAGACAAAGTTTAGAGGCACCTTTAATAGAAATGGAATATTTTGCAAAAATGGACTAAAATTCCCACTGCAAGAGGCAAGGCCTTGTCCTTGCGTGGTAGGTAACACCGTGAGCTGGCAGTCTCAGTCTGTTGTGGTGTAAAGGAGAAACTTTCTGCAGCAAAGGTTATCACAGACAGTTCTAGAATTTGCCAGGGATGCCCCTCGTGAAGAATGAGGCAATAATGGCACCGTGTATTGCAGTGAGGAGCCTTCTTCAACCTCATTGAGAGAAACATATGCACTCTTGCTTCAAAACCTTGCTCATTTACAGAAGGATAAGGACCAGCAGCATAATGCCTGGGGGTTTGCTTCATATACTAATGAAACCTTGCAGAAATAATGGGATCGCATGTCTCTAATGTGCAGGTACCTTTGGAAATATACTGCAAGAGAGAATTGAGATGCAAAGAGAGAACAGAAATGTTCACTATCCTTCATGTGTGATAGCATGTGCTGAATCTGGTGGCTGCTTTTTCGTTGCTTTGGGGTGCTTTTGTTTATGATAAACATGCTACAGAACATAATTTTCTCCAGTGGCTTAAAAGAAGCAGGAATGCAGAAAGCATATCAGTAATGATAGATCATCCAGCAACCTTCTTGCCCCTCCAGTCCCTAAATGTACATTGGTACTGCTTATTCCTTATTTAATTGAAAAAAGACAAAACCCAAACATGGTGTTTATTCTGAATACTGGAAAATGGAGTATTTTTATCCTTTAGAAGAGCCATGTATGCACTCTGTTTTGAGGGCAGGTGGACAGATCTTTCTAATTGAAGCCTTCAGCCTCTTCCAATGGTCGGCTTTGGTTTGTTTAGTTGGACATTAGCATTTTATAACAACGAAGCAAAACCTTGAGAGTTAAAATTTGGTTTCAATCAGCATGTGAGTAAGGCTGAAATATAAAGAACAAGTCAAAGCAAGGTCCCATTTTTCAAACAGCTGTTGGTTCTTTAGCATCCACACCGCATACTTCAAACAACATGATGTTTAAGTTGATTGATTGAAGTGTTCATTTGCTAAAGTACAATACAAAATGAAATTACATGCATTGGAAGGCATTTAGGCACCTTTAACCATTAGATGAGAATTAACACAAGCCTGTAAGAGAAAAAAAAAAAAAGTAGAAGAAACAAACAGAAGAAAGAGGAAATAATAGCTAGTGTTGAGGAGCTAGGGTATGCAGGTAGGTGTTGAGGTGTGCCATAAGAGCTAGGATGGAAGCATGAAATAACAAGAAAAGAAGCAGTTGCATTTAAGGATGATTGTGGTTGGTAGGTACTTGTAGCTGACTGTTTAAATGTTGAGTGTCCTGAACTACCATCTCTCTACTGAGGTTCGCCAAACTGGGAATGAAGCTGAGTGAATTTAAGTAAAAAGAAGATAAGTTCCTGCTGGGGAAGTGATGATTAGAAATGTTAAAATACTCCTGAAACACATCTGTTATACCAACCAAGCTCTATGGTGTGAGGTTCAATTTTTCTAATTCTGAAGTTCTTGCAGACTCCTACAGTGGAAGGAGCTATGTGAAGGCAGTCGCTTAATGAACAGAGACAGGAAGGAGATAAATATCAGGGCAAGCACTGCTGGTGTGCTGAGAAACTAATTACAGCTATGAACCTTAACAGTAAACCTCCAAACTAGAGAACAGTGGATAGTCATAAAAGATAGGTTTTATACCAGAGTTTATAGGAAAGGAACCGACACCATCAAGGTATGGAAAGGGAAATAGCAATATCTATGGGAGTCATGAGAACTGGGGTCGCAGTTGTCAGAAACGGAAATATACAATGTTTAAGTGACAGCTGAAGAGACAAAAGAGGAAGCTATTTGAAATACAGCCCATTAAAAGTTAAAGACTTCACACTTAGTTAAATTACTCTAAATTACTGAGAGATTAAGAACCATGTTTAAGCTAAGTATTTGTCTTTTTCACAAATACATTAACTATAGCCAATTAAATTTGCCTAATCAAGCTTAACAATGCTACATGCTGTTTCTCATTAGAAAGTCACTATTTAAAATAAAAAAGAGAGACTATTTGAAATGTAATGGTAAAGAGATTCTATATGGATCTCAAAGGGTGCAGCCATCTGACTCTCTCTTAAAAGTAAGTTGATGTCACTGCCTAGCATTTGTCTCAGGCAAATGACATTTTTGCTGTTCTTTGCTTTCCACAGTTGAAATGCATTAGGGAAAGAATAACTGTTTTTTACAAACCTATGAAAGCGAGAAAAGTATCTTAGGTAATGCTACCACACTTCTGCTCACGTTCAGCAGAACCAGGGCTGCAACCCCAGCTTTATCATGGCAGCTAAAATTTTAGCCTCAGAAGAAAACTCAGCTTGAAACCTGAAACTATTGCTGCAGAAACGGTTGGGAAATCGAGGAAAGAACTAACCAAATTTAGGATTCCTGAGCTGAAATGAACATGATCCTTGAGGTCCCTTCCAACCTTACCATTCTATGATTCTATGATTCTATATAGGATGATACAGAAGTTACAACTCTTTTTTAAAGGCATAGCAATTATTATGGTCTTTATTGCAAACACTTAGGGATTAAGAGCACAGGATGCTTGCTAATGGTCTGAGGTGTTACTCTACTCACCAAAAACATGGTTAGTTGAGGAAAGATGAAACATCATTTACTTTTATTATGTTAACTCAGAATTTTATTATGTTAATATAAAATGTTAATATTTTACCAATTAATACTTTAATAATATTCTAGAAGTTAATGAAAGAGCAGACTACGTTTCTTCTGAAGAAACATAGAATCATAGAATGGTAAAGTTGGAAGGGACCTCAAGGATCATCTAGTTCCAACCTCCTGCCATGGGCAGGGATGCCTCCCACTAGTACAGGTTACTCAAGGCCTCATCCAATCTGGCCTTGAACACCTCCAGGGAGGGAGCAGCCACAGCCTCCCTGGGCAACCTGTTCCAGTGCCTCACCACTCAAACAGTAGTGCTTACTTCTTGAGATTTTTGACCAAGTGACAAGTAAGCAGTAGAGCTAGAGATCATGAAATTTCTTTCAAAATTATTCTTGTCCCTTTCTGAAAAGACAGGCCAACTTTTGGGAACCTCTTTTTTTTTTTTTTTTTTTAATTTTAAATATTTTTTCTTTGGGTTGCCAGTCTTTGAGGGTTTGCGTGTTGTAGTGTTGAGGAAACAATGCTTACTGCCTGTCTGTTTTGTTTTATTATGGTTTATACATTTACAGGGGCTTACAATGAAAAACCTCACAATTTATGCTAGCAAAGAGAAAGGATTAGATTCTTGGTTACACAGATTAGAAAATATTGTCCTTCAGCTATTGTGAGTAAGATCATCACCTGAGGCTCGCCTTTGGGTCTGGTGAGAAAATGAATCATTGACTGACCTTTTCCCTGCTTACTAATGGACACTGGTATTTTTCCATGGCTATTTTTTTCTGCAATATAAAATTTGCTCAGAACTTTTAACTGTACCTGAATTTCAATGATGTCACTGAGATTCTCTGGTAACCTCCTGCAATAAATCTAAAGATGAGCATTTTACTGCCTGTGGCTGTGAAGTCATAGAATCAGAGAATCATTTGGCTTGGAAAAGACTGTTCAGATCATCAAGTCCAACCATTTATTCAGGACTTCCAAGTAACCACTAAACCATGTCCCTCATCAACACATCTATGTGGCCTTCCAATCCCTCCATAGATGGGGACTTCATCACTGCCTTGGACAGCCTGTTCTGGGGCTTGACAGCATTTTGGGGGAAGACAGTGCAGGGTCCTGCATCTGGGGAGGAATAAGAACAGGCACCAGTTCAGGTTGGGGGCTACCCCGCTGGAAAGCAGTTCTATGAAGAAAGACCTTGTAGTTCTGGTGAAGAGTAAGTTCTTCATGGGACAGCACTGTGCCCTTTTGGCCAAGACACCCAATGGCATCCTGGGCTGCATCAAGAAAAGTGTGGTCAGCAGATATAGGGAGGTTCTTCTTCCCCTCTACTCTGCCCTGCTGAGACCTCACCTGGAATATTGTGTCCACTTTTGGACTCTCCAGTCCAAAAGAGACAGGAACCTGCTGGAAAGAGTCCAGCGGAGAGCCACGAGGGTGATTTGGTGGCTCGTGCATCTTGAGGAGCATCTCCCCTACGAAGAGAGACTGAGAAACCTGGGGCTGTTTAGTCTGGAGAAGACTGAGAAGAGATCTGATCAGAGGAGATCTGATCGATGTCTGTACCTATCTGAGGGGTGGATGTCAAGTGGATGGAGCCGATCTCTTTTCAGTGGTGCACAGTAATAAGACAAGAAGCAATAGATACAAACTTGGACATAGGTTTTAACTCAACACGAGGAGAAACTTCTTTACAGTGAGGGTGACAGGGCACTGGAACAGGTTGCCCAGAGAGGTTGTGGAGTCTCCTACTCTGGAGACGTTCAACATGCCTGGATGCATTCCTGTGCAGACTACCCTAGATGATCCTGCTTTGGCAGGAGTGTTGTACTTGATGATCTCTGGAGGTCACTTCCAACCTTTAATATTCTGTGATTCTGTGATTTTTTTACCTAATATCATAGAATCTCCTCCTCAACCCACTCAGGTCTTGCTCAGTACCCCTATAAACCTTTTGGATCACTTTCTTGGAGGAGTATTTCTTGTAAAACCCCTTGAGCTGTTTCTCCAGGAGAACTATAAAGGACCCTGTTGACAGCAGCTGTGAATCAATGATAAGCTCAAGTGAAGCTTGAAAATAAAACAAAGTCTGCTAATGTGGCAAAAAGTCAAATGATCCAAGAGTTGTTTATTGGCAATTAAAAGCTTAAAAGCTTAAACTAGGCCCTGTAATCTGTACTTTTGGTAGAAAGCAGGCCTTAGGAAATGAAGCACTTGTGTAACAAATCTGCGATAGCGAACAGAAGTGAAACCCAGAAAGCTATGATTCTGGAGTGCAGTCACAGGTGCTTGGCCACTTAGACCTCTAGCCTAGGCAGCCTTTCATGACAGTTCATAGGCACTCCAGGCTTTTGTAAAACTCATTTCAGCAATCTGGGTATTGAACATCTTTGAAATTAGCTCCTGTTTCTTTCACTCGGTGTCTATATTGTCCAATAAAGACAAGTAAGTAACCCTTTATTAAACAAAGACAGAGAAAATCTGTCTTGTTGTACAAACCCAGCCAACAAGACCTGTTTTGGAAAAACCTGAACAACCTTCATATAAGGAAGCCTAAGGCGAGTTCAAATTTGCTTGTGGAGCCAGCACTAAGTGCCAGAAACATCTTGCAGCAAAATGTGTTCATATAGAGAAAGAGTAGAAGAAACTAACACAGATTTTCCTGCTGATCACCATCGCCTTCAAAAGCCTGTGGAAGCATGGACTGCCCTCCACACTGTGCTTGCCTGATAAAAGGGGAATGCTTATAGCAGACATTTTGATAGCTTTCATTTGAAAACCTGTAACTATTAAATGTACCCATAAAAATGTTAAAGTGCTGGAAGCAAACAAATAAAGCACATGGCAAAGAACTGAAAAAGAGGCATCAGTCTGGGAAATATTAACATATAAATAATTCGAGACCAAGTGAGCAGGCACGGAGTTGAAGCTAAGAAAAAGTTGACAGCAGCACTGTTTATGCTTTTACAGGACCATAATCAGGCTTGACTCAACTTAAATTTTTAATGAAAAACTCCTTAAAATCAGTTTCTGCTTATGCATGCCGATGTTTACTGCTAGTTGTAATTTTTGTTAGTTTCAGTCTATTCCCTCCCTCCAGTTTTCTCAAACCTGCAGCATTTCCTAGTAGGGCAAAGAAAAAAAAAAGGCAGAGCAACTTGGATAAAAGCAACCAGCATATCACCTCACACGTCTTCATTCAAACTGTTTAGTTGTCTCAATAGTGGAATTTTAAGAAAACACATAAATAAAATAACACCAAATGTTTAGGAAAGAGATGAAATCTACATGCAAAGCCATACATGCAGGAAAGGCCTTTTAATGATTGTTTTAAAAATGAACTATATTGCTATATTGTTTTTCTCCCCCTATAGAGGTGGCAAAACTAAAGGTCACTTGTTGTTTGAGCATTTTTCTCTTTAACAATGCTGTGATAAGCTGTCTGTTCTCATCCATGTGAGCATAAGCAATAAATAGAACAAGGAGATAGTAACCTTTTGGGTCTACAAGAGAATCAAAAGCTTTCTTGGATCATAATAGTTTCTATGAAGTTCACTATTAATTTGTAATTTCTTTGGAAAAAAACTGAATAATAAAAGGAAAAAAAGGAAACAAGTTGGATCTAGATGATCTTCAAGGTCCCTTCCAACCCAACCCATTCTATGAATCTATGGAGGCACAACACAGAGCAATGTGGAAAAGCATTGTTGAATTTTTTGCTTCCTTGGTGTCTTTTGTTTGCTGATCCCTATGTCAGACCAGCATCCAGAATTTCTGAGCAGAATCCTGGGATTCAGCCACACGTGACTGGCTCTAGGTTGCTGTGGCCACGTGCATGACAAGTCTGTATCTGTTTTATTTGTCGCTCCATTTCAGTGTGCACAATGGTCTTTAGAGGAAGAGTCAGATAATTTGGTGTTACTTACCTTAAGCATGCCTGACAATCCTTCCATCATGATCCACGGTGCACTGCAGCATACCTTCACTAGCTGATGTAGACACCTCCATACCAGCCTTGTACTTCACAGCATCACAGAATGCCAGTTTGGAAAGGACCCCAGAGATTATCTGGTCCAACATTTCTAGGTGACAGTGCAGTTGAAATGAGCTGGTCCAGCAGCCTGTCAAGCTGAGTCTTCAAACTGTCTAATGTAAAGGAATCCACTGCTTCCCTTGGGAGATGATTCTCTCTCTCTTAGATTGATCTCTAACTGTTCTCATGGGGAAAAAAATCTTTCTTCTGGAGTCCAATCAGAATCTCCCCAGCAGTAAACCGTACCCACTGCCCCTCATCTTTTCCATGAGGCTCCTTATAAAAAGGGAGTCTCTTCCCTTCTGGTAGCCACCCTTGATGTATTGTTGCATGGCGTAAAGGTCTCCCCTAAGCCTCCTCTTCTCAAGGCTGAACAAACCCTGTTGTCTCAGCCTTTCTTCATATAGGATATGGTAAGGTGTTTTGAGCCATTTTTGATGGCATATGCCTGGCTTTGCTGGTAGGGGTTTGTTAATTATGTCCATCGAGTGCAAGTAATTAATGGGCAGAAGGTCTGTAATCAAGAGCATGGCACCTGACTACCCGCCGGGGCTCCCTGCCATCTCTACATATGAGTTATTTGCCTCTGGAAAAACTGAGGAGTAGGCACTCACACAAGACATTGATATTAGCAAGAAATTCTTGACAGGAGGAGGCTTCCCAGGGAGGTTGTGGATGCCCCCTCCCTGGAAGTGGTGAAGATCATGTTGGATGAGGCCTTGAGCAACCTGCTCTAGTGGATGGTGTCCCTGTCCATGGCAGGGGAGTTGGAACTAGATGATCTTGAAGGTCTTATCCAACCCAAACTATTCTATGAATCTATGAATCTCTGGCATGTGAGCAGGAAAACCTCTTTTTAAGGTCACATTAAAACTTTTCCTCTTCTTCTAACATTCAAAAGATTGCAAAGGGGCTTTAGCAATGCTTTTTAAACCAGTCAGTGCTACAAAATGCTAGAGATCCCTAAGTGCTAGCCTAAGCTGGAAAACAGCAAATAACAGCACAAGGAGATGCTTGCTCTACTCTGCAGTGGTTAATCTGCAGATGCAGTTGTTCCACCAACAGCCCTGCAGTGCTTCAGTCCCAAAAGCCAGGAGAGAAGCCAGCTCTATGCTGCAGTGCAGTACAACCAAGAGCAATCTTGCCATGGCTTGTGTGGCACTGGAGAAGTCTGCCTGGAGCTAGGTCCCTGCTAACCTGCTGCCTCCTCTGTGCTGTACAGCACCTGCACCAGCACCTTTAAATGTACAGTTTTATTTGTAATACTGACTCATTTATAGCTCATCCCCAGCAGGATGAGAGTTCTGCTTTCTTCTCCTGACACAATACAGGAGACTCTAGTTAAAAGCAGCAGCAGCAGTGAAAACCATGAAAGATTTTAAAAGCAGATAACCTGACACCTCTCCACTGCCTGATGTGTTTTGTCCCACACACGCAGCAGCCCAGGAGACTGTCTCACCAGTTAGATGCAGTCTTTCCATGACTGGCCCATTATCTTCCTAAAAGGAATTTTTCATGTCCAGAATTCTTCACTATTATGTTGTGTCTTTCCCCCCCCCCCCCCCCCTTTTTTTTTTTTTTTTAATTTGTTAATTCAAGGAAGAAATTGAGAGAGATATAATAATTGTACACTGCTTCTTTTCAGCCATCTGAGAAGTCTCTTAACCTCAGAACCTTTTGCACAGCTCTGCTAGTACAAAGTACATTTGTGAAAGTGGCGTGAGGCCCATTTTCTAGATGAAATCTGCAACAAGTGGAGGCACCCTGACTTCCTTAAATTTCATTGCACTGTTATTCTGAAACAAAAAACAAGGCTGAGTGAACTGGGTTTGTTCAGCTTTGAGACGACTTAGGGAAGACCTTGTCAAGATGACAGAGAACCACTTTTTACAAGGAGTCACATGGAAACATCAAGGGGTAATGGGTACACATTACTCTTGGGGAGATTCCAATTGGATTCCAGAAGTTTTTCCATATGAGAACATTTAGAAATTGGAATCACCTTGCAAGGGAAGCAGTGGATTCATCTAGATTGGACGGTTTGAAGACTCAGCTTAACAGGTGCTGGGCCATGTCATTTCAACTGTATTGTTACCCAGAAAAGTTGGCCCAGGTGATTCCTGCGGTCCCTTCCAACCTGGTATTCTGTGAAAACACTAAGAAGTATTCCTTAGCTCCACATCCTCACCCCATCTTTAAAAGAATGACTACATGTGCCCTGGCACATCAAATGGCATACCTAAGGCTGACCAAACCTCATGGTAACATTTTCATGCTTGAATTTTATCCCATAATCGATACCCAGTTAGGAATTGACAGCTAAGCAAATATTCAGGACCTTTTCTTTTTGCTGGAGTGGGAGAAACCATCCAAAAGTTACTGGTAATATCCATTCCTGGGCATGATACTTCACAGTTTTCCTTTCAGGGGCTGCCTAGCGTATGAGTTACTCAATACTGTAGAGAGATATAATAAGAATACTTTTATGAGCCTGTTTCAGTGGCAGTTATAATCTCTTAGTTTAATTTTCCAGCTAAAGATATTTCTTCTGCTGGGGGCCCCACTGTTAAGCATCAGCATCATTTGAAATAGCACCACATGGGCTTCTTTTTCTTGAGTTGTAAATAAGGACAGAAATAGAGCTAACCAGTTATGTGAACCGTGACTCAGCTCTGCTGAGCTCAAATTAGCTCGAAGTGTGTTAGGTCCATTAAACAAACCACCATTTTGGCCATCTTTTCTAAGCCCTCCCAATAGCTGAAAGCATGTGTGGGAGAGAAGGATAGAAGAACCCTTGCACCCTCAGCAAGTTTGCAGAAGGCTACAAGGGGACCTGATAGTAGCCTTCCAGTACCTGAAGGGGGCCTACAGGAAGGCTGGGGAAGGATTATTTACAAGGTCCTGCAACGACAGGACAAGGGGCAATGGGCTTAAACTGGCAGAGGGGAGATTTAGACTGGATGTTAGGAGGAAGTTCTTTACAGTGAGGTGGTGAGACACTGGAACAGGTTGCCCAGGGAGGTTGTGGCTGCTCTTTGCCTGGAGGTGTTCAAGGCCAGATTGGATGAGGCCTTGAGTGAGCTGTACTAGTGGGAGGTGTCCCTGCCTATGGCAGGGGGTTGGAACTAGATGATCCTTGATGTCCCTTCCAACCTTACCATTCTATGATTCTATGATTCTATGATTCTATGACACCAACCTGTATGGACACTCGACTTGCTAGAGGGCAGGGATCCATCCAGAGGGACCTGGGCAGGCTGCAGAGGTGGGCCCAGACCAAACTCATGAAATTCAACAAGGCCAAGTGTAAGGTCCTGCACCTGGGTAGGCACAATGCCAAGCACAGCTCCAGGCTGGGTGGGGAATGGCTGAGAGCAGCCCTGAGGAAAAGGACCTTGGAGTCTGGGTTGATGAAAAGCTCAACATGAGNCCAGGGAGGTTGTGGCTGCTCCCTTCATGGAGGTGTTCAAGGTCAGGTTGGAGGAGGCCTTGAGTGAGCTGTACTAGTGAGAGGTGTCCCTGCCTATGGCAGGGAGTTGGAACTAGATGATCCTTGAGGTCCCTTCCAACCTTACCATTCTATGATTCTATGATTCTAAGAAATCAAGCATTCTTTGCTTTCCGAGCCTATATGCATTACTCCAGGCTACAAGAAGAGATATTTTATGTGTTGAAATGGTAGAAGACAGTCATAAACTCTAAATAATCTAACGATCAGAAATTTGCAAGGGAAAGCCTGAAAGTGCCTCCCATGCAAGGAGTATTTTTCCATTAAGAAGGAAATTTTAATGACTCTTGTGTCCATGGGAAGGATTTGTGTTATCTCAATGTGCTGACAGGTTTGAGACACCTTTTCTTCTTTACATTTTTTTCTTCTTTTTTGCTTCTTTAAGTTTTTTTTTTTCTTACTTACATTTTTTTCCAAATT